>PVHP010019566.1:0-31759 GCA_004024765.1 Zapus hudsonius
CTCTTCTCAGAAATCTCAGTTGTGAAATCAAAGCCTGAATCTGGGCTGAGGAGATGGCTCATGGTCTAAAGGCCCTTCATTGCAACCCCATCTGGCGTGGGTTCAATTCCCCAGCATCCCTATAAAGCCAGATGCACAAAGTGGCTCATGTGTCTGGAGTTCATTTGCAGTGGAAAAAGTCCCTGGTGGGTCATATTCTCTCTCCTCACTAATAAATACTTTAAAAATCACCTTTTCAATCTTGGCGTAAGTGACATCAGCAATTCTAATGGTTATAATCCCCAGTATAAGCCTCGTCACCTTTGTCCTTATTTTTCTAGGTCATAGTTTACTTATCTATAAACTGGCAAATTTAGACCAATTTCTAGGGTTATTCCAACTTCAAATCTTTGTGGATATATTAAACAGTAACAGAGAATTTCGGTGACTTGAAGTTTATTTCTCATTCCTAAAACCCACTGTTATAGATTTTCTTCTACATTCAGACTGGCAGACTCCCTTATTTTACAGCTATGCTTCTAGAAGACAAGGCCTCAAGGTCAGTGCTGAGGGTCAAGCACCACCTTGTAAATGCTCAGTCCCAGGTTTGACACGCGTCACTACCGCTCAGAGCCACTTGCCAGCTCTGTCCAACTACAGAGGGCGGGGCAATGAGGAAGAGCAATGGGCCTCTGGACTCTAAACCAAGGTTATGCTTACATCAGGTATGGCCTGTGTACCATAATGCGGGTCATTTTCCAATATCCACAGATAATACTTTCAAGAAAAAGTTGCATCTTTCAGAAGTGACTCGGGTCTCACAAATATACTAGAATGTAAATGGTTCAGAAAAATCACCATCAGGGAAAACCAAATTAAATGCAAGATCTAACAGTGCAAAACGAAATGCGTGCATCATCTCTTTGGAACCTAACCAAAGGGTACAGGAAGAGGGTCCTGTGAGATGCTAACAAACCCTATAACAGCTAAAACTGGGCCCTGCACCATGGGTTTTGTATTCTACCTCTGAACTATACACTGGGTCTGAACAATCGATTGAAAACAAGTTTCTTGAAGATTCTTTCTTGTGCAACAAAACACATCTGGACACATAGTAACCAATCAGGAAGCAGAGGTCATTGTACCTAACAATGTGTTTCCTGGTTGGCTGCTGGCCGGCTGGCTGGCTCACTCAAGCGCAGTAATCAGGGTATAATTCCTCCATATTCCCTGCCAGCCAGAAGAGTACTAGCTGTTGTACAGCCTTGGTGAACTTGGGAGAGGGGATGTCCCTCTAGGAAGAGTATTGGAGTGAGGGCCTAGAGCTGCCATATTGCCCCACAGATAATACAGAAGTCCTCCTTCCTAACTGTCATAGACGGCACATGCTGCTGGGATGAACTTCCAAACCAGGCACAGTTTATGGGAGGAAGAAGGGATTTATGATCCAGGGGAAGTTCCATAATAGTGAAAGAGGCTGGCCCCCTTTCACAGGTCCAAGCAGAGAGAAACCCATCACCAGCACCACACACAAGCAAACAGTAGAGGGCTTAGACTCTTCTCTGCATTCCTTAGGCTGGAATTCCAGATCTGCCTCCAGGAACACCTTAGTGCTGGACCCTAGGATCCACTCATAGTGACCCCAGGCTGCAGGAGACAAGCTTTAACAAAACTCCTGAATCTATTGGGAGGCATCCATTCAAACTACCACACTAACACTGGAATATATTCTACTGGCTTCTACTTTCATAATCTGAACAAATTTGATTTTATAATGCTTTAAAATGTGAGGAAGAAAATACATGGAGTTATCTTTCAAGTAGCAACTCAAGGGGTTTTTTTTAGGTGGAAAGTTTAGCCATCTCTTCCAAAAGATACACTGGAGAATGTTTCCGAAGAGTAACCTCCCCTTTGCTCTACTGAAATACTATCTCACTAGATAACACACACTTCCTCCTGATGATTCCATGTGTAGCTTCTCTCAGGAAAGACACTATGCCAGGGAGAAAAGTCCCCATTGTGAGAGCACTGAATACATTGGCTGGGACAGTAGGTTCCTATGCTCTCCTCTCCCCATATCCCTCTGCTCTGTCCTAATCCCCACTCATTGAAAGGTCCCCACCCATTAAAAGCATCCCTGGGGTGGGAAGGCCAGCTGGATCCAAAGTCAGGTTCAGCCATGCCCACCCAACTCATGAAGTGAACTTATCAGAAATCAATTAAGTATGCTAGGAGGTCATTCATTCTGGGGAATAAAAGAGCCAGGAACAGCTACTGTGATTCTGTAAGAGTCCCTTGGTAGCCAGAGGAGACTGAGTTCGTTTGAGAACTGCCTGGTTGACTTGTTTTTTGCTCAGCCCTCTTGACCTCATATCACTGTGGGCACACCCACGCCATGGCATACATATGAAGCCAGAGGATAACTTAGTGTGTCAGTCATTGCCTCACTCCTGTTCGAGGCAGGGTCTCTCATTGTTGTTCACAAATGCATTTGTCAGGCTAGCAAATCCACAAGATCCAGGAAATGCTCCTGTCTCAGCTTCCCTTCTCACAGTAGGTGATGAGGATTACAGAAGCCTGCCACAATGTCAGACTTTTATGTGGGTTCTGAGATCCCAGTTCAGGTACCTATGCTTAAACAACAAGCACTTAATCCACTGAAACATCTCCCCAGCCCCTAGTCTCGGTTTCTTAATTACTGAGATACAACAAGGAAGAACCTAGAAGCCAGGATATTGTCTAGAGAATGGCAGGCATGACAAGATAGAGCAGAAGCAGACTGGTTAATAACATATGAGAAACACCCCAACTCCCTGATTCTTGAAAATGTGGGTCCACTTATAGGAGCCAAGGCCCTGCATAAGCTGAAGCAGGTAGAGCAATGCCGATGAAACCAAGTTAGAATCTCTATGGTGGCACCATTAATTCTTTTTTCAATTGTCCATAACGAGTTACATTAGTTAGTGGGCCAACAATGAGTTGTTATCCCCAATTCCCCAATGCCCCCCTCCCCATCCCCAATCAGCTGGATATCCTCTTCCATGGGCCGTCTGGATCAGTCCTTGTGGCAGGGGACAAGGATAGCCTAGTATTCAGCCCAGTCCTCCTGGCCCAAGTGTGTTGTTACTGAGGGGGGGTGGCACAATTAATTCTTAAGGGGGAGAATGATGCCCAGGGAAGCCAGGGAAGCCAAACTAAAGAAACAAAAGGTGTAGAGTTATTGAAGTAGAAGGACCAACATTCCTTGGTCCAGAAGTTTCCTGGAGTTTCAAAAATAACAATAGGGATGTATTTTTCATCATTTTCTGATAGAGTTTGAGTGGGAATAGTATAACAAACAAGCAATTAATATTGTCTGAAGTCTAAAGTTGGGTATTCATGAACTAATGAGCAGCTTGTGGAGTTCCTGAGGCCTCTAGTTCTAGAGATTTGCACATGGCTTAGCATGTGGCTGAAGCTCTTGCTTATCACATGTGCGGATGTGCAGAAAGCTAAGATTCATGGAATGTCATGAGATGGCCGTGTTATCAATATGGTGTCACTGCTGTCTTGATTAGATCATACTTTCAGTTGCTGGGCTTTTTGAATGTATTGACGGTATCTGAAGATTCACACTTGTCGATCATTTTGCTGTGTTTTATTTTCATTGTTATATTCTCCAATATCCCATTATCACAAAGTTCTCTTTCCACTTGAAAATGAGACCAAGTCAGAAGGTTCGTTTTCTCCCCTTTTAGGGGGAGATGAAGGGAACCTAACTACAAATAGTCTTGTGAAGAGAAAGGCAGTCTGATTTCACTAGAAGTTATTTGAACCAAAATGGGAACTGATTTCTGAGCACCTACTGTGCTAGACAGTCCAGTTAGATAGTACAGAGACATAGGAAAAAAAATATGCAGCCACGGGACCAGTACAAAATTGAGTCTCAGTTTCCTGTCCTGCAGCCCCATATCATCGACAGTTCTATCTGGCACTTCCACCTTAATTGGCCAGCCTCCCTAAACTGTTCCTCCAATTGTTTTACTACTCTGGTTTATTACTCCATCAGTCTTCCGTTTCTCCAGGCTGGTGACCTTGGATTCATCTTTGATTCTTCCTTTTGCCCTAACAATCAATCAATTATCATGTCTCTTTGATTCTGACATTATCCCTCTGTGACCACCCTTGTTTAAGTCCACATTAATCCTCATCTGAAATATTCTGGCAATATCCTCTGTCTTTTATCCCTCTTCCTTCTAAGTCCCCTTATGAGAATAATTACTCTTCCTCAAGCACAGCTCTGATTAGATATTCCTTTACCAAACCATCAATGGCTCCCCACTGAATGACAAATTAAGTATAAGTTGTTCACCTGAGCATTTAAGGTCTTCTATGACAGAGCTCTCCCCTGATCCCCCTCCTCCTAACTCTTCCCTACCTTGCACATCAATCAAACCAGAGGACCTCTGTCACTCCTCCTCCATCATATTCCGTCATGTTATTTACTCTACTTAAAAAGTCTGGAATGCCTTTACTAACTTATTTCCACCTGAGTAAATTCTGCCCATTTGACATCACCCCACTCATGTGACCTTTCCACTGGGTAGGAACCCCATCTTCTGACCTCCCCTCACTCACGGTTGGTACCTCTCTTGAGGGTACTATTTGCATCCTTGTCCTCACAGCTGACTATGTCTTATCTCCATGACAGATACAGAGAGAACATACAGGAATGGGAAAAAAAGGGCTCTGTTCCAACTTTATGGAGTGGATAATACTCCAGAAATCACAATACCATGGAATATAATGATAATCTTTAAAGTTCCATGTAAAAACACAAAAGAAGAGTCCAAGATGCCATAGTGATCTGTCCTGAGATTTTTGTGAAATATGAAAGGAACAGAAAAATCAAGTTGTGGTGGTTTGAATGTAAAATATCATCCATACATTAAGCCTCATACTTACTGGAGGAGGTGTTTCACTGGGGGTGAGCCTTACAGCCCTGTCCCACTTGCAACACAGGACTCACACTCTCTAATTCCTCCTTGCTGCTGTGGAGATGGGATACCTAGTTCCTGCCTTGCTTTCCCTGCTATGATGAAAATTGCCCTAAAAATTGTCAGCCAGAAAGAAACCCTTTCCTTCCATAAGCTGCTTCTAGTGTCCGGTGTTTTGTCCCTGCAATGAAAAGGTAACTGCTACAGAAATTTAAAAACATGTTTGTCTCACAGAATGAAACTGTAAAAATAACAGCTAATATTTAGATATTAATGACTATGTGTCAAACATTGTTATAGATATTATACATATGTCAATTAACTTAATCCTCACAAAACCCCTTTGCTGATCAGGAATCTGAACACAAGGGGTCTATTTAAGTATCTCGCTCAAGATCACTGATAATTACTGAATGAGCCAAACCAAAGTAGACAGACTTCAGGCTCCATGCTCCCAATGTCTCATATCTAACCTTTCTGAATCTTTAAGGATAAAAAGAGAGTCCCCTCCCCAGAGTTGTGCTGAGACCAAGGACACATGCATACGTTTGTCTAGGAGACCATCCTGAGAAGCACAGTAGCATCCACAGACTCTCCCTGGAGCCTGTTTCACACTGAGGAGCCCTGGAAAGATCATCCACATGGAGTTCTACATGGGCCTCTCCAAATATGACACCGGTGCTCTAAACATGTCCAGAGTGTGGACACGGCAGGGAATGGAGTTCAGATCCTCTAAGAAACACACACCCCATCATGTCTTGAGGTTTGGTATCTGCTTCAGCAGACTTTACTTCTCAAAGATATCCTCTTACCCTTCCCTTTCTGTCCCCTGCCTGGGGGCATAAACTAGTGACAGGTTGGAACATCATGCTGAAGCCAGTTACCTGGTTCTTTCCAGCGTCTCTCTTCCCACAGCAGATCTAAGTTCACGGTCTCTTTTATTTTAAGTGTCATGTAAGAAGATGAGCCACAGGGCAGGTGTTATGGGGGAAGCATTGATGCTGCATTCATCCTTATCATATGAACTAGCATTTTCTGCCAGGCACTGTTCTCAGTAAGGACTTTTTAATGTAATAGCATACCAATTATCCCCATGATCACTCAATGAGATTCTGTTCTAATTCTCCCTCTACTCCCCATACAGACACATATGAGAAACTGAGGCACAGACTAGTACAGTAGTCACACAGCTAATCAGTGGAACAGCCAGCATTTGAACATGTCCAGAGCCCTTGGTCTTAAGTATTAGTCTACACTGAATGCTGTCCCCATCAAACTTATGGTTCATGTTGCTTTTTAAGACTAGTGAAAGCGTCTTCCAAAATACCAGTGGTCAGTCAGCACCCTGAGAAATTCTGATTCCCTGGTACTAGAGTGTTATCTGAATATCAAAACATATTTTAGTTTCCCATGGCTTCTAATGCCTTAGAGTTGGGCTTTTATGTATAGTACATTCATTTATGCTTGTATCCAACCACCTGTCATATAGTTCAGCAGACAAGATGATTCCTAGACCTACTGTTAAAGAGAGTCTGTTGTGTGACTTCTCCTGGAGAGATGTAAACAAGCATCTATTCACCTAGGTAGGAGCATAAGTGATCCAATGACAGCTACATCACTGAAGAGCCTATCCCAGCATGGGTGATGGCACATGAAAACTGCATCCCTGGAGCTCCCTGTCCAACTTCTGCGCAGTTACACTTAAGAGTCTCCTGTAAGTAACCCTAATACACTCCTTGGTTCATCAAGCTAGACTTCAGTGGGATAGTTCCTTTGGTTCTGCCATTGGTGCCCTATCAGGGGTGAATAGATGTTTGTTCACGTAACCCCAGGAACAGCCATGCAGTACATTTGCCACCTGAACAGAGACTAATAGATCAAAAGATGAGTTAGAGAGAAAGAAGCTTGGCCCTGTGGTGGGTAATAAGTCATGCAGTTGAGGCTGACCCATCTAAGGGTGAAGCGTCCATGGGGCAAGTCTGATATTTTCCCCCATGTGGTATGGGGTGGTGTGTCTCTTTTTTGTAGTGGCAGTCATGTGCCCCATACTATATGCAACCAAGGTTGAGCCATCTCAGGGTGGAATGTCCTTGGGTGGAGTTCCAGGGTGACCATCTTCCCCTATGTGGTATGGAGTGGCAAGCATCCTGGACGAATAGAGTCTACCACACAAGTACAAAGATGCCCCAAAAATGGGTGACTGAGTAGAGAAAGTATTGCAATCCCCCAAAGTAGCACATACCGGAAGGGAATGCAAGCAGGCTGTGGGAGCACTTGCTGAGAGTGATCAGAAAGGGAACTGAGGCTCAGGTGACTCCCTAGAAAGAACTTGTTCATAAAAGGAAGTAATTACGATGAGAAAAAGACATGCAGATGCAATCCTCCAAATGAGCCTGTTTTGGCAGGAAATGTGGCAAAAGGAAGGGTCAGGAGGCAGTGTCGGCCTGCCAGTTCTTACAGCAGGACCGAATGAGACCTGCGCTAAAGAGCTCTTCTTTGAAAACAAAGACTTGGACCATGGAAGACTCGGACAGTGAAGAAGGCAAGCACAAAGTAGAAGTGACAGAAGATACCCCTTAGATCCAACCTTTAGTAGAGGAAGAGAAAACCCATGACTGAGCATGCAGATGGGGCATTAATAATGGCTCAGTATTGATTGTTAATGATAATCAGGGAATGCTCTGCCTCTGAATTGTGGAAGACTTGTAAGCAAAATGAAAGCCTCTCACTACCTAGCTCATGAGGCTGTGGGACATGGGGACCGATGGGATCTGTCTGAATGCCATGGAAAGAAGGAGTAAATGACAGAGAGGTTCAGGTGAGAAGGATTCAGCTTGTTCTAGGCATGAGAAATGGTCAGTCCAGACTATGCTGTGGACATTTCTCCCCAAGCCAGGGTCCTTTCAGTGGCCAGATGTGGCCGAAGGAGAGGTGGAGAGGCCTAAATACCTCTCAGAACATGTCATAACTAGATATCCAGGTCAAGGACAAATATGCCAGGCAACAGCATGGCTCTACTCCCTCTTCACCCTGGCTGAACTGAGCAGTGTGAGCCAGCTCTGTTGAGGCCATTGTGGGTGGGAATGCGAGATAGTGGTAGCACCCCAGGATGAGGAGGCTGGAGGGCTATGGAGATGGATAGTGTCTACATGCACGCTACTATACCTAGCATTTCTCTTCTGCTGAACAATTGATACAAGTGATTGCCATGAGCAGCCTGGCTCTGGCCTGTTGAAGTAACTAGAGAATGAGAGAGAGAGAGACAGAGACAGAGACAGAGACAGAGAGACAGAGAGAGAGGAAGGAAGGAAGGAAGAAGGAAGGAAGAAAGAAAGAAAGAAGGAAGGAAGGAAAGGAAGGAAGGAAGAAGGAAAGAAGGAAGGAAGGAGGAAGGAAGAAAGAAAGAAAGAAAGAAGGAAGGAAGGAAGGAAGAAGGAAAGAAGAAGGAAGGAAGGAGGAAGGAAGGATGAAGGAAGAAGGAAGACACAAGTAATAGAGTGAAAGTGTTGTAGAAATACCCAGTGACAAACAGACAAAGCCTTTGCAGCAAGAGGAGAGGAGAGTTTATTTACACCGGGGCCCAGGGGTCCAAGCACAGAAAAGTCTTGGTCCCCAAACCCCAGTTACAAAGAGATTTTGTAGTAGGGCACAGAGATGCATACATGATGTTAGACATGTGACATTAGACATGTAAATTACAAGCACCTAGCAACTCACACATTTACAGTGGGTTGTAGGAAGTTCAGATAATCCTCCCCAGGTATCCTCAGGCCTCATCTTTTCCTAACTTCCTTATCACAGTTATAGCAAATCCTTCTTTTGTCTCACAGGACTTCAAAGCTCTGGTATTTTCTCACCTCATGCTATACTGGCCATTTGATGTCTGCAGAATGTAACAATGAATATGGGGGAGGGGGCAGTGAGCTCACGCTCATTTAGCTGTAATAAAAGCTGGATTGAGTGGTCTGCAGGCTTTGATGGAGACACTGTAACACTAACAAACCAGCATTGATTTAATTTGTACACAAGCAGAAAGGCTTTGACACCAACTTCCTTCTTCCTTCCTTCCTTCCTTCCTTCCTTCCTTCCTTCCTTCCTTCCTTCCTTCCTTCCTTCCTTTCTTTTTATGGTTTTCTTTTATCAAATACAGAAAAGGCATGGGGGGGGGGGCTGAAGAGATGACTTAGCCCTTAAGGCATTTGTCTGCAACACAGAAGGACCAGAGTTCGATTCCCCAGTACCCATATAAAGCCAGATGCACAAGAGGGCACATGCATCTGGAGTTCATTTGCAGTGACTGGAGGCCCTGGCATGCCCATTCTCTCTCTCTCTCTCTCTCTCTCTCTCTCTCTCTCTCTGTCTGTCTGTCTCTCTCTCTGTCTGTCTCTCTCTCTGTCTCTCTCTGTCTCTCTAAATAAATAAATAAATAAATAATAAAACATTAAAAAAAAGAAGAGGCATGGGAATGGGGGACAAGGTCAGATGATGTAGCCATAAAGCAGCTGCAGGCTGCAGACTGTTTTCCTGCACATTCTGTTTTCTGCATAGAATCAGGCTCACACAAACAGTCCAAGGGGAGGAATTAAGAAGGGGCTGTGCCCGCTCCTGTCTCTGCCAGTCAGTTCTGCTGGGGGTAGACATGGTTGTGCCTATGCCAATGGCTCCTACTGGTTGTGGCCCTCTACAGGGATGGAATCTTTTCATGTTGTTTTGGACCTTGCTAACTTTTTCAGTGGCACCCTTAGCCACTGAATCCTAAGACCTATTGACAATCGACTGTAGTGGATGAGTGTGGACCTTCAGATATCCTGACAATCCTCTGTTCAAAGGTTTCATTCTCTAACGCTAACTCTTGTGTGTCAAAGGTTTGGAAAAGCATATGGAAGAACAGTAAAAATAGCAGTTATATTTGAAAGAAGGTATTCTGTGTGGCTGAAAAAATGTTCCCAGAAGCCATAAGGTTATTGAATAATATCCCACTGCTGGGGGGAGCATTATTTCCCTATGAGTTATTGACTGGGGATGCCCTGGAGATACCCTCCCCCCAAAAATCCATCCAGACTATTGTCTCCACTCTTCTTGATACCAGAATTAAATGATAATTGCCTATTGCTAATGCTAAAGACCTTACACTTAGACTGCAGGAAAAATCAAGCTGGAGCTGAATTAGAAATCCATTCTCTGTTGGTTAGTTTTTGTGATGCCCAAAGGTACTGTGCAGACTGCTGGGGGGAAATTGTCACCAGTAGTTCTTCTTGGTTATGGACCTTGAGTGCCATCCTAGCAAAATACCAAATAAGATATATCCACTGGTGCCATTGTAGCACAACCGTTATGGATGCAACAGCTTTCTGATAGGATTTAAGGCCTGTTCCATGGGGAGGAACTCAGGTGTGGTGCTAGAAGCCAAGACAAAGAACCATCATAGCCCCCAGTAGGGAAGCCATTATTATTTTGTTTTAAAAGGATGTGGAAGAGCTGTCAAATTGCCTTTCAAATGTTTGTGTTTATATCCCACTGAGTGGACTGGGGGCAAGGAAGAGGGAGCGAGGTACCACCACAAGACTTGTTCATACAGAGTTTCTACTTATTAATAATAAATAAATAATTTTTAAAATCTCAATAAAAAAACCATTTTTGCTTACATTCATGAATTACTGCGTCTGTCAACCTCAATTATGGAAGGAAACTTCTTTTTTTTTTTTCTTCATAATTAGTGGGAACTAAAAGACTCATGACTGGCTAAGCAGCTGAGAATGTGACCGTGGCCGTGGCATAGTGGTCCAATGGAAGAAAATAATCAGACTTCGATATCACCTCCTTCCAGGCTCAGGGACCATTAAGAGACAGGGCATGAGCAAAAGAACTGGAGGAAGATGTGGTGTCCTAAAACGTTCCTGAATTAAAGCATTCCTTCATGAAGGGGCGAGGGAAGTGCCTGCATCTAAGGAGACTCTCCAGGCCCCTCCCCAATCCATATGAATAGTGAACAATCTCAGGGGAAAGGAAACTCTTCAGTGGAGCTGCCTGCAGGGGGCTCCAGGGACAGGAGCTGCTCAGGAGCTACTCATGTTTCTGTAGGTAACTCCTCACCTATGTTTTCACAAGTGACCCCAATAGACTGATGTATTTACTAACCTAGACTTGGGTGAAAACATTTCTTTGGTCTGTTGTCAGTGTGCCATCCAGGGGAATACATATTTATTCACATCTCCTCAGGAGAAGTCATGCACTAGAATCCCACAAAATTTTGGTCAACTTGAATGTGTGAGTTTTTACGAATAGAATAATATAGTAAAAACTTCCAGCTGGAGAGATGGCTCAGCAGTTAAAAGGCACTTGCTTGCATAGCCTGATGGCCTGAGTTTGATTTCCCCAGTACCTATGTAAAGCCAGATGCACAAAGTAAAACATGCATCTGGAATTCATTTGCAGCAGCAGGAGGCCCTGACAAGCCTATTCTCTGCCCCCCAAATAAATAAATAAATACAAAAAATTACAAATTTTAGTATATCGAACTTATTTTATTTATATAGTTTAAAATTATATATCATACAGAGTAATAATTTAGAAACACCGTTTTCCTCATTTTCATTTCATACAATTTTATTCAAAGTCCTCACATACACCGTCTATCATTTGTGAACTTACATCACTGAAGGCGTGTGGAGTGTCATCTGCATAACTCCCTGATACGTGACACCTGAATTGCTTGCTGTTCAGTGATTGAAATATGCCAGGTTTTGAAAATCTGTATAGTGTGGTTGCCAGAAATTGTGTCCATATTACTTACACACACACACACACACACACACACACACACACACACAAACACATGTACACACATACACCCACACTATAGCATCAGGACAGTCAGTGGTTTATATGTGTTATGTGAGCGGGACCAGTGGTCCTGTACTTGTCTGATAGCTCAGTTTTCTGATAGATATGCACCTTTCTCTGATGAGTTGTATGTTTTCAACATTCCTTAGCTTGTGGTCATGTTCTTGATTCTATAACCTACCAACCTCTTGCTGTATTGCTGCTTCAAGGGAATCTTAAAATGGCCACAGAGAAGTCACACTCAGCACCAATTGTTAAACTGTGTTGGGTCTCTTTACCCCCTGTTTCATTTTCCTAATGAGATCTAGACAAGGTGACATCTACCATGTTGTTTCAGATGGTTTCTCCCATGTTCTGGTTTCAAAATAAGGTTACTCAGGATGTATCTGCTAACACCAAAACGCTGTGCTGAGGCTTCCACTATTGGGTGACTGAGTCTTTTAAGAGGTAATTCAGAGGGTGCAAAATGGAATCTCTTTTTACTCAAGCTTCACAATTGTTGGTTTTTCTTTAACTCTAATATCTTTATAGAATTATTTTGTGACACATTGGGACAAGAAATATATATAGATATATTGCATATGCATATAACTCAACCTTTCTCAAAGCTTAGACAATTTTTATGGAACCTGTGTGAGGAACTGCTACTTATATTTCTGCACCTATGTGGTTGCTTTGAGCTTCTTTTGTTAGAGTCAGAAGAGTGACAGAGACACAGAGGTTTCTACCTCCCTCGTACCTCCACCCCTCCTGCCCTGTCCTGCAGGTGTCCACCTTTCTGCCAGCTCCCTATCTCAGTGAGGCAGCCAAGCAGTCTCTGGAAGAATGTTTGAACAGGAATGAGATGAGCCTCCTTTAAGCCGCTTATTCTAAGTTGGAGATTGTTCCTTCTAGTCATTGGATACTGGAAATGATTACTTGTTAGAATGTTTGAAAACAAACTGTGTAAAGAGAAATTAAAATCTAATTAAACACATGCAGGCAGTTCTGTCTGACCTGACAACTCTTAAGCCACTGTAGTTTGTCAAAGGTTAAATGATCTCTCTGGCCCTGGGCCCTTCAGGTCCTGTTTGGCATCCAGCCCAGGACTCCCTCTCCAACAATCCTTTGTCTGCTCTGTCCTGGGTCCAGCAGTCTCACTGTTCTTGGGGGGAAGTGTCCAAGCATTTTAAAAATAGGCCAACTGCCCATGGGTTGCTGACAGGCCTCCTGCAGAATATGTGTTTTCACGGATCCTGATCAGCTTCAACCCAGAGTTTCCCACCAGGGTTACATGATGGCCAGACAAGTATTTGTGCATCTCTGGAAGGAGGCAGGGGGCAATCCTACCCAGGTTGAGAGCCACCATGTTGTACCATCAGACAACACTACCTGTAAAACAGCATATGGAGAGCCGGTGATATAGGCAGTAAAAGAATTTACCAAGGTAAGGACAAAGAAAAACTTCTTGAAATACACAGCAAGAAAGCAGCAGGCAAGCTCCCATAGAAAGGATCACACTGCTGAGGGAAAGTACAAGTTCTTTTATAAAAGTCGAGGAAGAAATTACTTGGTCTTGTGGTTAGGGACCTCCTATGTGAAACCCATATCTAGGTAGATGAGTGGACATCTCATGAACTTATTGAGTAGTAAATTTTATGGCACAGGTTTTGGTTGTTGTTTAGGTGAGGGGGGGTAGGACCAACCATTTGTATAAGGTGTCATGGTTCATTAGGAATTGGGCTCCAGATGTCTGCAATATCATGAGCAACTAGGGTCAGGCTATAAATAGTCATGTGGGAATTTTGCTTTTAATTTTGCTTGTGGTTTGTGTCTACAACCACATAGCTGGCAGCCAGTAACGATGACCCTCGAGGCTCCTTCACTCTGATATGACAATCCCATAAATCAAAGTTATTCCAAGTACGGCCTGTGGACAGAACTGGGACCAGTCTGCACTGAGATTCCTAAATGGCCAGGCATTTTTATAGCAATTTGACAGGGCACATTTTAATTGCATTTTACTGATTAGAAAATCCATGTTTCGTGGACTGGAGAGGCTGAAAGTAAACCATCACCAGATTGTTTGAGAAGTTCTATCCCAGACTGCCCCTTGCCTATTGTGTTCATGTACTCCATCGTCTTCACACTTATAAGCAGGGCTTTATCTTGACGTTTGCACATGGTTTTTCTGACTTTGTCACTTGATGATGATTTTTCCTAGCCACAGTCTTTCACTGAAGCAGCTTTGGATACAAGTAACAGACTCATTCACATTGCCAGAGGAAAAGCAGAGTCACACAGAGGAAAGTCGGATATTTATCTGTGAGAGCTGACTGGGTCTAGGGGGGTCCCCAGGCCCACCTGCCTCCTCCTTCTCCCTCCATGTCCTGCTGCTCTGTCTCCCTGCTCTGTGCCTCTTCTGCTTGCTCATGGTTCCTGCTCCTTCTTCACTCTGTCCCGTGTTGGCCCATTATGGCTTCTTCCAGCCTCATGACCTCAGTTCCCCTTACCAACAGTCCAGGCTCTGACATTCTAGTTGAAAGTAATGGGGAAGGGAATCTCCTGGGCTGTGCCCATCTTCCCCTGCTCACGGATTGTTTGGGCCAGGTGCCCTCCTCTGATTCAAGGTCTGATGAAATACAAACCCTTTAAGCAGCATAGGCATGGAATTGGAAGGGGTGATTGCACGTAAAGGCATCCTGGAATCAGTCTGTCTAAAACGCTTCTACTTCATCTCCTCCTCTCCAAACTGGATGCTGTCAGACAGTCTGGCTGGTTCCCTGGCCCACCCTGATCCTCTCAGGGACATCATGATGGATATTGGATGACTGTGTGGGCTTTACCTATCAAATTATGCAGCCCCATGAAATATACTTTGTAAACATTTCTCTCCTTGAAATCAACCAAGTGCTAAAGCTTAGCTGGGGAAAAGGAAGTACAGGAGCTCACTGGAATCATTTCCCTCCTCTCAGCCATACAGTGTTAGATTGCTCCATGGGGGTTAATTGGTTTTTGGCTGATGAAATCACAGCAGAGTTATCCATTGTTGAAGCTCTTCCACAGCCTAACAGTTATTACTCTCTGGGCGCTTTCCCATTCCCTTCTGAGCCATTTCATTTCTCAGTCTTGTCAGAAATGAGTATTTGCATCAGCATGTGAGTGCCCTCTTGTAGTAATGCAATAATGTTATTGTTTTTACACCCCCGTTAGGAGTGGGTACCACAGAGGCTGCCATGCATGCATCCCAGTTCACGGCCCAGGTCCCACCTGGGACCTGAGCATCACTTAGTGGGATGCCTATATGGAGAAGCCATTCTGCCCCAACAGATCTTCTCCAGTGCCAGCATAGGGACCTCCCAACCTGTATGGGTGCTCCTATCCCCAAGACCAGTCACTAGGAGATTAGACCTCATCCTTGGCCCTTGTCTGAATCATAGGCAGTGTATGGATAAGCAGGAGAGGAACAGTCTTCCCAACCTCCTAACTGAAGGGATTATTCTAGCACCTGGAGGGAGCCTTTCTGTTGCATGTCACTAGATGTAAGAGTTTTGAATCAAGATTGAACTTTGAGCCTAGAGAGAAAATAGAATCAAAGAATCTTTGATTCTATTGTCTCTTTGTAGTCTGGGCTGCAGGGATCTGCATGCTCTGACCACAACTCAAGTATCCTCTTTTTTCAATTAGCTTCCAAAAGTTACGGTTTTATTATGACATTTTCATGCAATTTTTTGGTTTCCCTTCTCCTTCCCCTTCCTCCTTTCCTATGCCCTTCCCCCAACTTAGCCTCCTTTCTGCTCTCATATTACCTTTCCTTTTGTCCTTCTTTCCTTTCTCTCTACCTCTTGTTCTTCTCTTATGGTCTCCTACTTAGAATCATGGCCCATATTCAGCCTCATAACCCCTGATTTACATTAAACATTAAAATTGGGATGCACGTATAAAGAGAACATGAGTATTTTGTCTTCTGGGCTTGGATTACCTCATTCAATACATTTTTTCAATTCCATTTAGTTTCTTAACTTTCATAACTTCATTTTTATTTATAGCTGAGTAAAATTCCATTGCATATACGTACCACATTTCATTATCTAGTCATCAGTTGATGGCCATCTAGGCTGATTCCATTTCTTAGTACTTTGAATAGAGCCGTAATGACTATGGATGTGCAAGCATCTCTGTGCTAGGATATGGAGTCCTTTGTGGATATGCCCAGGAGCAGTATAGCTGTGGTTACATGGTATCTCTGTGGTAGGATATGGAGTCCTTTGTGGATACGCCCAGGAGCGGTATAGCTGGGTTATATGGTAGTTCTATTTTTAACTTTTTGAGAAACCTCCATACTGATTTGTATAGTGGCTGCACCAGTTTACACTTCCGCCAACAGTGAATAAGAGGTCCGTCTCTCCACACCCTCAGCACAATGAGTATTCTTGAATGTGCTTTTCTTCTTGACCTGAATCTCTAGGTATATCAAAGGAGCCAGATTTCTATGCATTAAAGAAGTTGAAGATCCTGGACTTGGATTCTCTCTCTCTCTCTCTCTCTCTCTCTCTCTCTCCCCTCTTTCCTCTCTCTCTCTCCATGCTTCTCTTTTTCTTCTCTTTCTCTATATCTTTCCACCTTGCAGAGAGTCACCACCTCTGTCCCATCTCCTGATCTCTATGCTTGGATCTAATAGAAGATTAGACTCCTTTTGCCATCTCTGTGCCAATATCTTCCCTTCTAGTTCTTTCCCTCTAAAAAAATTAATCCTAGAATAATCTGTTAGAGAGTACTGTGTTAGTCAGTGTTTTCATAACTACAACAAAATACCTGATTTTAAAACAAGAGATGTATTGTGGCTGCTGGTTTAAGAAACCTTAGTCTATAGTCTGCTGGCTCCATTCTTACAGGCATGTGAGGTGGCAGAGCGTCACAATGGCTAGACGGTATGGCAAAGGAAGCTGCTCACCTAGCAGCCAGGAAACAGAGAGGGAGACAGGAAGGATTCAGGTCCTTGCCTCTATTGAGCGGCTTTCTCCAACCAGGCCCCACCTCCTAATAGTCCATTCAGCCATGAAACCGCCAATGGATCAACCCACTGATGAGATCAGCACCCTCCTGATCAGAGGCTGCACCTCTGGGGGCTGAAGAGATGGCTTAGCAGTTCAAGGTACTTGCTTGCAAAGCCTAATGGTCCAGATTCAGTTCCCCAGTACCCATGTAAAGCCAGATGCACAAAGTGGCACATGTGTCTGGAGTTTGCAGTGACAGGAGGCCCTGGTATGCTCATTTTCTCTTTTTCTGCCTGCTCCTTTCTCTCAGCCTTGCACCCTCAAATACATAAATAGATAAATTAATAAATAAATAAATATTTTTAAAAGGTGCACCTATGAATATCACATTGGGGACCAAACCTTTAATAAATGAGTTTGGGAGGAAGAATTTCATATCAAAACCACGAAAGTTACCATCTCCTTTAACTAACTAAAGTTTAGTACTTTATCTTCAAGTAATCACCTATGCTTTCTCTGATTTTCTTTACATAACAGTGATCGGGGGAACTAAAGAATGGCTGAAAAGAATGCTTTTGTTATGAATTGTCAATCTGAAAGGAGCTTACCTAGGCGGATTCTCTACCACTGAAACAAAGAGGGGAAAGGAGGCCTAAGGATCCACGGAGCACTGCCACAGACACTTAGTCTTAACTGTCAAGCAGTTTTTGCCTTAGTACATAGGACACTTTATACAACTCTGTAGAGTGCTTAATCAGGCCGCTAGCATCAAGAGCTAGTGGCTGAAAGCACCCTGGGGCTCTGTAGGACTATTTCTTAGTCCAGACACCTACTATTTAGCATCAGACAAAGAGAGCTTTCCAAGGATCCAAGGTAATCAAGGACACCAGGCCCAGGTAATCTGTTACCTCCAGGCAGCACAAAACAGTGACTAATCACTCTAGGATTATGAATGCATTTATAAATCTGATACTAGCACCCAATGCATTATTTATGACCCCAAATATGAATAATTCAGTGTCCACTTATAGCAGGTTTCTGCTTTAAAACCAGCTTTGACCTGGTTCTTGACTCTTGACATTGATCCAGGAAGGACTGGGGGGAAAGCTCTCAGCCCATGTTCTGTTCCCAGGGAGGTTGGGCTGCTCATCATAGGGACTGTTTTTGCCCAGGTGCTGCCTTAACATAAGACTTTTGTTTAGCACCTTCACTACTGTCCTCCAATCTATTCACCCATGTAATTAAAAAGTGGTTCTAGATGCTCTCTATGGTTCATTCCAGCCTTAAAATCTGAGAAGGATTAGAAAAGAAACTAATAAAAGTAGTAGGAACAGAAGTTATATCCATAGCTCAAACAGGTTGCATTGACTGCTCCAGTGAGTTTATGGGGGACATCTAATTCAAACCACCACATAGTCCCAGTACAAAGCTGGGATTCCTTGATGTCCTAACTCACTAGACATTCCTGTCTTGCATCATAAAGCAATATGTCCCACCTTTATAAAAGGTACTTGAGGTAGAGGCTTATTTATGAGTTTATTGCAGCACAACACAGTGCCCAGCACTTAGTGAGCAAGGTGGTTTGAATTAGATGTCCGCCATAAACTCATGTGTTCTGAATCAGCCGGTGGCAGTTTGGAAGGTAGAGTCTTGCCAGAGGAGGTGTATTTCTAGGGGCAGGCTTAATGGTGTTAGAGCCAGCTCCCCTTACCAGAACTGAGCTCCCTCTCTTGCTGCTGTTTTCCACCTGCTGTGTCAGAAGTGATATCCAGCCTCTGCTCATGCCATGCTTTCCCCTGCCATCATGAAGCTTCCCCTAGAGAGTGTAAGCCAAAATAAAGACTTTCCTCCCATCAGCTGCTTTGGGTTGGGTACTTTGTCCCTGTAACAAGAAGGTAATACAACAGAAAGTCTTTCTCCATGAGACTAAAATGAAAGAATTAATGCATGTATAGGTATGACTCCTGCTCGTTTCCCAGTTTAGACCATCTCTATGATGAGTGTTGCTTTGGATATGAAGTGTCTCAATAAAAGGCTTCCATGTTGAAATCTTGATTCCCAGCCAATAATGCTGTTGAGAGGTGATTGGATCATGAAGGTGCTAATCATGTGTTAATCCATTTATGAGTTCATATTAAATTTGATATTAGGAAATTATGCCAGGTTGGAGGAAGTAAGACACATAGCTTTGAAAGCTATATCTTGTTCCTGTTCCCTTCCTGTATCTCCCTCCTTATTCAGTTCCCTCTTCCTGGATGCCATGAGGTGAATGTTTTAGCCTTGCCTCAGGACCTGAACAGTGGAGTCAGCCAACCACGGACTGAAACTCTGAAATCCTGAGCCAAAATAAATCCTTCCTCCCTTAAGTTGTTTGTCTCAAGTGGTTTGATCACTGGATGAAAGCTGACTAAAACAATTAGGAATAAAGTATGGTTTCCCAAAAGCTCAGAACTCTGACCCTCACTTCCCTAGGGATATTGTATCCCATTTACTTTCACTATGGTAGACTTGTGGGGAAATACAAACCTTGTAGCTCTACAAAGCCAGTGGCTCTTGCGAAGAGATGATCTTGCTTTCATTTATTTCTTGATTACTGTAACAGAAGAAGATGGGTGTAACTTAGGTAGAAGCAGGAACCTTCCATGGTATGACCTTGGGTGGGCCAATTCCCACAAGTGCTAGTTTATTTATCTGTAAAATAAAAGCATCAGACTCAATTTTGTACTGGAATTTTTGATCCAAAATGCTTGGTACCCCTGGGTCTAGTGGCACTCTGGGAGTAAAAAGTGACATTGTCCATCATGGTTTTGATAGAGGAGGAGCAATAATATCAACTTGACTCCGTAAGCCTGTCCCAGGGCCAGAGCCAGCAGACTGATGGTCTCAGATTTGGACTTCTTATCTGTAAACCCAACAAGTAGCTGTCAAATCACACCTGCTTCTATAAAAATAACTCCCTATGTGTTCCGGTGGGGGAAGGGGAGGGAAGCTAAAAGTGCCACTTGGGTAAGCTAGGAAAAAGACAGCATTTAGTAGTGATGGAAGTTGAAGCTGGAATTCTCCCAGTTCAGCCAAATGTCCCTGAATGCACCTGTTCTTAGATCTTGTTGGAGAAATGGAGAATTATTCTATTTTCAAAGATATGAGCCAATGGAAGCTCAATTATCTCTTTTGAGAGCCTGCTCTGACTTGTGATCATGGGCACAGCTTTCTTCTAATTGAACTCTTTCTTGATGAGGCCCATTTCTTCTTCTTCAATCTTTTGAGTTGATGGAGTGGCTCTGGCTATAGTTAGAAACTGAGTTCAGAATCCCCACTTTGCTCTGCTGCTTTTATTTAACAGTTTTCCTAATAGGAGAAAAAAATACCCCTGTAATCTTAGCTTTAAGTGGCATCCCTTATTTCTGTGTCTACCATTTTTAGTTGCTACATCTTTTCAGAATGCAGTTGCCCAAGATTAAATGCCCCTCCAATAATATAAGTATTTTTTCTTTTGTTTTTTTCTTTTTTGTTTTGTTTTTCTTTTTTTTTTTTCCAGGTAGGGTCTTGCTCTAGCCCAGACTGACCTGGAATTCACTATGTGAATATTCCTCAGGCTGGTCTTGAACACACCGAGATCCTCCTATCCTGGCCTTCCAAGTGCTGAGATTAAAGGCATGTACCACCACACCCAGTAGTATAAGTATCTTTTAATTTGCTGCCTTCACCCCAATTTTATATTTGCTTTTAAAGAATATAACCTCTAACTTAATTCAACTGCTGGTTGCCTGCATCAGATCATTTTCTCCTTTAAAAAGATGCCTGTTTTTACTGCATAGTGCTCAGATAATGTACATGTGTAGAATAATATGAAAAATAGACAGTGCTGACTGTTATGATCACAATAAAATAAGAAAAATATGTTGATATCATAGTTTTGGTGTGAGGGAATGGTGTTGGTATTCTTAGAACACAGGTGTGCTGGTAGACATCTCAGCTAGAGTGTTCTAGAGTACAGATGGCCATAAGGAACTGCCAGCTAGCCTTTCCTTAGCACTGTGCTGTGACAGTCTGACTGTCACAATTGTCTCTACTGTCTTGGAGTTTTCATGCTTATTGTTAATATACTCCTCAGACGTCACAAGCAACCTTGATCTTTTAGGACTTTCTCTCTGGTTCAGACATAAAGGAAAACACCAGTGAAGATAAGGCAGGTAGAAAACTCATTGAGAGCCCTGCTGTCAAGTTAAAGGCAGAACTCTGCAGCAGGAATCACTCCACCCCCACTGCCACCACCCCCCCCACACACACCAGGCTTGTTTGAATATGTGACATGTGGAAACCCACACTCAAGACTCTTAGCTAAGCCAAGGCCTCAGTTTCTCCATGTGTAAAATAGAGATCATGTCTGTCTCCAAAGCTGTTAATCCTCTGTGAGTGGTTGGGGTTATGGGCAGCTGATGGGTTTAAGTAGACATATTTTAGAAGCATTCTGGAATCTCTTGCCATTTAATGCAGTAAGTGTTTATTAAACACCTACCAACTGCCAGGTGCTTTGTTAGGTACCAGAGGGGAATAGAAGGACAAAGTATCTGCCCAAACTTTGGAGAAGAAGGGAGGAAAGGCTAAGACCACAGCGAAACACAAATAACTAGGACTCATGCTGTGATTCACGAACAAAGTAAGTGCTGTGGCTTAACAGAAGAAAAAACCTATGTCTATAAATTTGAGTGAGGTGGTATTTGAATTGGACAGCAAAGGAGAGCTTCTTTCTTCCTTTTTTTGTTACAGATGTTTTCAAACACATGTTAAAGAAGAGAGAATAGCTTCATGAATCCCATGTGCCCATGGCTCAACATAATCTCAACATAAGACCACTCTGGATTCATGTAAAATCCTACCCACTACCCCTACTACCTACAGAAATCACTTCCATTCAAATCTCAGAATGCATATTACTCCATAGACGTATACTTTGGTGAGTCTCTAGTAGACACAGACTTCATTTTAATATAAGCACAATGTAATTATAACATGTAAAATAATTTCCTTAATGTCATCAAATTGAATAATCAGTGCCCAACTGTCTCATAAATACTTTTCACATTTTCTTTGTTCAAATCAGAATTCACACTAGGTTGGTAGGTCTCTTAAATAAATTTCTTCTTTCTATTTCCCTTGAAAGATGTCATCTCTCCCATAAGACATCCCCAAGTATGGCTTGAACTGATTGCATCTCTAGAACATTTACCATATTCCTCTGCTCCCAGTGTTTTGTATAAACTGACGGCTTAATCATTAGATTTGGGGGTCTGTGTTTTCTGAAATACTGCAATACTGAACTACTGAGGGTAGCTGGGGCCCTTTGATCAGGTCTCATAAAGCCCAGTGGTCTTTCTCTGAGGGAGAAAACACTATTGCTCTGTTGCTTGACCAGGTGATCATGATACAGATGGTTGCCTTGGGCTTATTCTACAGCCAGAATACATAGTTGTGTGCAATTTTCAGTGTGTGATATTTAAAAATTTTTAAAGAAAGAATATGCATATTTCACTAGGCTTTGGGGATCCCCTGAAAGCTTTATGTAGGACAGTTTGATCCACACGATAGAGAAAAAGTATTTAGTGGATTAAAACAAGGCCTGAACCACTAAAATCCTAGTTTCTGAAAATCAGAGGCCAATTAAACTGGTGGTTTTCTTGAGATACATGCCCATAGGCTTCCCTTTTGGGGTGCTCACCCTGAAGAGTAAATTATTTTCTGCTTCCTCCTACCAGGACATTAAGAAGGTACTGACCCACCCTGGTCAGATCTATGGAAAAGCTCTTTCCTGTATGTGCTTATCCTAAACAAGAAGGCTTTATCATGGTGGGGGTTTCCCTTAGTTAATTAGGTCAATTAATATGTAGCCTTAGGAAGACTCCCAGATATGAAAGAGGGAGGGAGGGCTCTTATGAAAACAGCTACCTAAATACAAATCCCTATCACTTCTTACAAACTAGATCACCATAGGCAAACTACTAACCCTGCTTAAGCTACTAAACCTCAGTTTACTCACCTGCAAAATGGGAGTCATAGTTTCTATCTCCTGGTGTCATTTTGATGATTAAATAATATGTGAAAACCAGCAGTAAATAAATAACCAACTATCATCAATACCTGATTCTTCTAACATTTGCTTCCATGCCAGATAAAAGCCAGGCTTAAGAAATATTAACTGATGAAGTTCATAGGGTGGAGGTATAGTTCAGTGGTCAAGTACTTGCCTAGCATATTTGAGGCCCTGAGTTCAATCCCCAGCTCAAGAAGGAGATGGAGGGAAGGAGAAGCTGTATTCTTAAATTGGTGAAGGGACTTGGCTATGACACCAGTGTAGGTCAAATGACATTGTGTGTGTGTGTGTGTGTGTGTGTGTGTGTGTGTGTGTGTGTGTGTGTGTGGAAGAAGATCTTGTCTATTTGGGAAGCTGGTGAACCTTTTGAGAACCTAAGAAGGAAATAAATTATGATGATTACACTGATTGCCAGTCTGCTGCTTTGACCCGTTGCCAGGACCCTGGCCGATGCCCCCGGAGAACTGTAAAGTCACTAGGAACAAAGATATAATTAGCATCCAAACCTGGCAGAGAGATAAGTTGTCAAACTTTGTGATCTACAAATGACCGAGAGGCTATTATCCTGAAGAGAAAATGAAAACAGCAAAAGTCAAATTTGCCTGCCTTGTCCTTTTCTTTGGCTTAATGAGGGCCTGGCTTCCGGCTTAGAGATGGAGATAGGCCAGTCTGATGGATGGCGGCTGTCTCTAAAGTTAGTTCCTCTTGCAGTTTTGAACTGACTGCTGATGAGACACCTTCCAGGGCTCTCAACTCTGCCATGCAGCCAGTGAGTCATCCAACCTGCTGAGGTTCTGGAGAGCCAGCTATAAAGACACACAAAGCCTGGCCTCAGGACACTTCCATGCTCTTGGTAGAAATAAATAAATGAGCAAATGTAATATAAAATGAACCCAATCTAATAAAAAAATATATCCAAAAGGCAAAGATTTCAGAAGCAGCAGGAGCGGTTACCATTTCTACTTCTGATATTGTTATAGTCTAGTTTCTCACCACTTTGTAGCTAAACTCTTGAATCATCTCTCAAATGGCCAATTCCTCTTCCTAGAAAACCACTTTCCTTATGCCAAGTCCCTGTTCAAAGCTTTGTGGGGACTTTCCACACTGACATGATTAAGTTTAAATGTTTTAAGCTACTTCTTAAAACTTGAGCACAGTTTTGTAAGTAGGAAAGGGAGGTGAGGACAGGGGAGTAGATTGGCTCACTGCAAAGGTTGGAGCAGGGCATTGGGCAGGGAAGGAACAGTGCCCATAGACAGATGAAATCAATAACTTTCTTTCCCATCCTGTCTTCTCCAGGTGAGTTCCTGGAGTCTTCCTGCTCCTGCACCTGCCGCAGAGAGCCTGGGGGCAGGAGGAGACTGGGCTGCCCTAAAAATTCCAGCACTAAAGTTACTTCCTTCTCATGTCAGGACTCACAGATCACATAAAGATCCAAATAGCATAGATCCTATATGTCTGTATCCCTAATTAATAAATGTCATCCAGGGACTGAAATAATAAAGGATAGGATAAATCTGTCCTAAGTAGGAAATAGAACTCCATAATTCTTACAGCTTTTTCATGTTTTATATCAGTTCTCCACACTTAAATACCAGGTATTAGGTCAATCATCACATTGCATATCTATTTACTAGCCCTTTGGTCTCCCCAACTGTGACATCATCATTAGGAACCATCTCTTATTCATCTTTTAAGTAAAACATGACATAAAGCCCAGTACGTAATGGACATCCAGAAATGGTAAGCAAATTCTGTTCCATTGCCTTACAGAGCCATTTCTCCTGAGGCCATGATAATTTGTCTTTTCTCTGAAGTTTCAAGGTCCTGGTCTGTCCTATTCATATGTTCTTGTGAATTGCCTTACACCTTTTAAATGAGTTCTAAGAGTTCATTGGAATAGCTTCTGTTCACAGAGGGGAAATGCTACAAAAGCAGTGGTTGCTAATCTCACAAATCCTATTTTTAAATCCTCATACTCAACTCAGACAGTATTTAATGCACACATATTCTGTGCTGAATTCTAGAAGAGGCTCCAAAATGCAACAATGTCTAGGCTCTGTCTTGCAGAAACTCCCAGTTATGGGATGTGGGTAGAACACACCTGTAATTCTGGCACTTGGGAGACTGTGGAGGAAGGATCACAAGTTTGAAGCCAGCCTGGGCTCCAGAGAAATGGCTCATTTGGATAGATAGACAGGCACACTCACCATTGAAGAGATGAGAAAAATGATGGCAGCGTGGTAGCTTAGACAAACCTGAGCAACATTTTGAAGGTGAATTAGAGTTGACTCAGATGGTAAGCTGAAAGTCCAGGTGGTGGGGAGGGAAAGTGCCTGGGAATGAGGGAGGGGGGTGTGCAGCTTGAGAAGTCACAGAGAGCCTTGAAGGCACTAGAGGACTTGCACATTATATAGCTGTATGTGACAGGAGCATTCGGAGGAGCCTTGGAAGGTGACAAGTCAGGTCAGATCAGAGAACATGGGCTGGGGGTGCTGCTGCTAGAGACAGAAACCAGCCAGGTGAAACAGTAAAGGCTGGAGCCAAGGTCATCTAAGCCTTCCCAGGCCTCTTCTGTTTGCCTCATTGCCTTTTCCTCCACTCCTCTGCCCCCATATTCTCTAAAAGGCTGGCCAGTGGGCTCCAGTGTGTCAGTGTTGATGTGTGGACATAGACATTCGATTCCTTGATAGAGTCACATCTCCAGGAATGTAAGCCATTATAAGCTGAACACTGTGTCTTGCACAGCTCTCTACTACTCTCCCATTCTGTCTGTAGCACAGTGTCCTGTGTTATGTCTAAACCAACCAAGATTTGTGAATTCAAAAGTGTTGTTATACACATGTTATGCAATGCCTGAAATACGTACTTTTAGAAGGAGATCAGTACCATGAGCATTTTGCTCTCTGCTGACCTGCTGTGCACACAAACTCTAATTAAAGCCTCACAGCACTAATGCCTCTCATCTACCATGCCATGGCATGAAATTACTTGGAGATCTACCTGGACTAGATCATCCTCACCTTGGTCCAGATTCAGTGCCAACTCCCAGCCATGGACTTTAAAATTCAGACAAGGTTTTGGGTCCCCTTCGTCTTTGGAAAGGCTTCCATGAAGCGTTCCCATGAGCCAGAAACAAGGAGATTGCTTATCAATGTGTCTGATAAATCAAACTATTTTTTTCCTTTTTGAATCAGTAATAAGAGAATTCCCAAAATACTATATAATATTTATAACTGTCAGAAATTTTATATGGCAGATCAGGTTGAAAATACATGACCGGCTTAGAGGATTTAGGAGGTATTTAGGAGTCCTCTGTTAAGTCCTCATTAAAAGCCAAGCTTTGAAGACAGTCATAGTGGTACACAAGACACAACAGAAAGAGAACCGGTTGCCCATGAGTCAGACAGATGTGGTTGACCCTTTTGTAATCAGAGGTAAATTGCTCAACCCTTTTAAACGTCGGTGACTTTTCTGTAACACGGGGCCAATAAAGGCTCCTCTTTGGTTCACGATGAGGCTGAGGGAAGCTTTCTGTGTCAACGCAGCACCAATCTCAGAGGTTGTGCGTGTCAAGTGGGACCTCTTCTTCTTCCTTAAAGGGATCTTAAAAGCCACAGGTGAAAGCAAGTATCAAATAGCTAGAGAACTACCTGAAAGCAGAGTATTATATTGCATTAATTTGCAGCAAACTGCTCCACATCAAACAAGGGAGCCTGGAGCTATCGAGAAAAGACCTGCTCAGATACCCAAGGTGAGTCTTCAAAACCCCATTCTACACAAGTGTTGACATAAACTCATCTTTAGCTGAGCCTGAGCTTTTGTGGAACTTTTTAAAAAAATCTGTAATATTAAAGATAAATTAAATAGGGGGCATGACGAGGCATCGAAGGTGTTTAGGAAGCAATCTCCCAGTTGAGGGCTCGAGGCTTCCTGTCTGATGAAAACTCATAGAGATGGAGGAGAGAGTCGGGCAAGCAGGGAGGAGACAGGAACACGGGAAGTGTGACTGATTCGGAAACGTTGAGAATTTGGGCAGGAGGCTGTGCACGCACCTTGCTTTGGGGAGCGCTGCACAAAGATGGATGGAACTTTCTGAGCCTTTCTTCAGCCAGTGAACAGACACTCTTCATCACAGAATCTGCATCAGGAAATGTGGGTCAGCTTCCCAGGCCCTCTGCAGTCATGTAGGGGAGCTCAGCTCCAGAGATGCAGATGGCCATGAGTCTCCCCGAGATGCCAGGGGGCCTCTCACCATGTTGCTGTCCCCCTTGCCATCTCCAACACCTGTTCCTACGGCCTCCCAGCTAGTGTCTTTTGGGGTTGTTTTCGTCCATGTGACTTGCTTTGCAGTGAATGTCAGAAGATGGGGTTTCTGTGTCCACAGCCCTCCACAGCTGCAGGGAGGGATTCGGGCCCAGCTGTCCACATGCTCTTGTCTGTCCATCTACCAGATTGGACTTGGCAGAGCCCAGAGCCTTCTGGGTATCAGTGGGAGACTGAGCATTGGATTGGTTCTTGTCCAAGAGCCAAAGTAGAGTGGGGCTATATGTCAGCCATTCTAAAAAAAAAAAGAGCCAGAAATCCAGAGTCTGAGGCAGAATAGATTAAAAAAATCAAATGAGACTGGCCTGGGGCCAGAGAAGGGCAGAACCAAACCACATAGGCAAAGCCAAGTTCATGATGAGAAAGGAGCCATGTCCATAGGAGATATCAGCTAGAGCAACATTAACAACTCTCACCAAATTACCATTGGCCCAGCTGCAAGGGCATTCAATCTACAGATATCTTAAAGGCACAGACTAGCTTTTGGCAGGTCTGCAGAAGCTAGCATGTGTGAGGTGGCTTACAGCAATCCTAGCTGGCTCATATGAATAAGCATACCCACCTTCCAATGCTTAGGGCCCCAGAATTCATAACGCATTTTCCATCCACAAGAATGTCCAGCCTGTCAAAACCCACTGCTAAGTCTCCATTTAACAGCTAGGGTCTAACTTGCCTAAAGTCACGCAGCTTTTACGCTGTGGAGCCTAATCTGGGACTTACTCTTTCTTCCAGATCCCATACTGAATGGACAGCTTGGGTTCTTGTCCTGAAGCTCTTTCCTCCAAGTAGAAACACGCCAATATGACTCAGAAAGGCTCAGGAAATGTACGAGATTCAAGAAGCTCTAAAAGTTGCCCAACTCCCATGGCCCCTCCTTGAAGTGATAGTAGTGAGCATTTACTAGGGAAGAGAAGACTCCTTAATGGAGCTGTCTTCACGGTGTTCAGGGAACTAACTCTAAGAATGCATCTTTTGTGAGTCATCTCCTATGCTGGGGTGGAGTTACCCAGGCATCTGTAAGTAGCCCCTCACTCCTACACCAGTAGTAACACCAATAAATGCATTGATTCTCCAAGCTAGACTTGGTTGGGGTGGAATAACTTCTTTAGTCCGTCATTGGTGGAAAATGTCTGGGAAAGACAGATTTTTTTTTCACATCTCCCCAGGAAAAGTCTAACAACAATTATATTCACATCCTGGTCAACCTAGGTCCATGGAAAGCTAGAGCTGTTTCTTACTCCTGGCTCACAGATTGAATGTCAATCATTCTGGATTATGGCCATGATACAGGTTTGGGAGCTAAGGAGCCTTTCTCGAACACCAGATGGGCTTAGCTTGGGGGGTCAGAGTGCTGGACACTCAACAGTCACTAAAACTCCCAAGCCAGTGGTTCTCAAGTACTTTCTTGTCTTGTAACCCATGAAGAATGATGAGTGCAGATTTAGCAGAAGAACAAGGGGGGGGGGAGGTTATTAGCAAAACAGAAAGCAGGTGGAAGTATCACAGAAACAGAACAGCTCCCAAAGGCAGGAGGGATCCAAGGGGGTTGCCAGGGACTTGGATCGGGGCTTTTTATACCTTGGGGATGTTAACTAAGTAACAAGTCAAGGTGGATTGCATTGGAGTGTATGGGAGGTTCCTCATCTGATGAACCAGAGGATTGTTAGTTTGGATGTATGTCGGGGAGCTCCTGATAGACTGATGGAGGAGTCGGACAAAGGTTTGGTCACTCTGGATCAGCCAGCTAACATTCTGGGGAGATGGCATCCCTAACTAGCTGTCTACAAGATGGGGTGCTGCCTTACTCATAATCTCTATCAGCCTAATTAGAGATTACCAATTTCTGGTTTTTACCTGGCCCAATCAGACCTAGAAGCCCAGAGTGACAAGGTGCAGCCCACTGTGACCACTTACCACCCATCTGGACTGTAGCTGCAAATGGTGACCCTCATGTTTCCTCTCCAAGTATTCGACTTCAATTTCCTTATGGCATAAAGCTGGCCTTTAGCATCACAGTTTATTCTGTACTCGGCAGTGCTTGGCTATTAGGTGAATCATGGAAGAAATGTTACTGCTCTACAATTATTGGGTAATCACCTTTATGAAATCTCAACAAATATAGGTAGCAATCAATCCGTAGTTAATTAATTTAAAACTACCTGTCCCATTAAATTCAAACATTGCTACAGACATGGTTGGTCGGCTAAATATCAGTGCCATTAATAAGTACATCTTTCTTGGGATTATTTTGGACTTGAAAATATTTTCCATTAGCTAGGTGGTATTTAAACAAAAATTGTTTATTATGCCTCACTAATTGCATCCCCTGAGTAAGACCTAGAGCCGCCTTGGAACAACTGTGTGCATGAAGTTGCATTCTACACAGGTTCTCTCCTCTGGCTCCTTGGTTCTGACCTCTGTCCATACCCCACCACCCAGGATTTTAATGAAACGTCTCTAATTGCGCTTCAAACATGTTTCTTAAACTATCTTATTATTTGCTAATGTTACGCTTGGCATGAGTACACTAACATAGTGATAGAGTCAAATCAGAGAGTTTTTGGCAGTGGGTGGGAATGAGGGACGCACAGCTCTGAGCAAGGAGGTTCGTTTTGCAGGGTCGGGGCCTCCACTTATGGAACAGTGATAAACACACTTGCCACCTGGCCCAGCTGAATTAGTAAGGATGTATTTATAGGACAGAAGTGACAGAAACCTGATAATAACATAGATGACCTCATTTCCATAACTCCAAGGGATTTCAGGACTGGCTGGATTCAAACACGATCATTAGGGCTCATTATGTCTCCACATCTCTGAATTAGTTTCCAAGGGATGTTATAACAAAGTACCAGAGAACTGGTAGCTTGAAGCAATAGAAAATTCTGCATAGCAATATGTATGTAATTAATACCACTGAACTGTACATAAAGCCAGTTAAAATGGTAAATTTTGCATTGTATTTATTTTATCACAATATTTAAAAATCAAAACAACAAACCCAGACATCCATTCCCTCAAAGTTCTAGAAGTGCAGATCAAGGCTTCAGTAGGACCATCTCTCTGAAGTCTTAGGACAGGGTCTTTCCTTGCTTCTTGAGGAAGCTCTCAGCATTCTTCAAGATAGAGCATCACCCCCAGCTCAGCTTCCTTTGCCAGAGGACATTCTCCATTGGTGTGTCTCCATTTATCTGATGTAGTATTTTTCCCTTTCATTGGGTTAGGGCTAATATAGTACATTATGGCTTCATCTTAACAAATTTCATCTGCAGCAATTCTGTTTACAATTAAGGTTGAATTCTTAGGTCCCAAATGGACATACATTTTTTAAAAATATCAGCATTCAACCCACTACAGTCTCTTAGATCTATTTACTTATTCCTCTTATTTTCATTCAGGCATCATCTAAGTGGCAATGATGGAACTTCAGGAAACCTAGAAACTCTAGGAAACCTAGAAAAAGACAGAAATACCCTCCTCGCTAGCATCTATCATTGGATCTTGACTGGTGTCATGGTTTGATACAGGTGTCCCCCACAAACAATTGAATGTGTTCTGATAGATCGATCCTCAGCTGATGGCAATTCGGGAATTAGAACCTCACTAGAGCTGTGTTGTTGGGGGTGGGCTTATGGGGGTTACAACCAGCTCCCCCTTGCCAGTATTTGGCACACCTTCCTGCCGCTGTTTGCAGTGCTGTGGCAGAGGTGATGTCCACCCTCTGCTCATGCCATCGTTTTCCCTGCCAGAATGGAGTCTCCCCTCGAGTCCGTAAGCCAAATAAACCCATTCCTCCACAAGCCGCTTTTGTTTGGGTTCTTTCTGCGCAGCAACAAGAAAGCTGACCACAACAGTTTTGGTACCAGGACGTGGGGTCATCTGTTGCTGCTAGAACCCTGATCTTGTGGCTTTGGGTCTTCTGGAAGTGATCTACAGGAGGAATGTGGAAGGACTTGAAATCTTGGCCTAAGAGATGCCTCGCAGTGTTGTGAGTACAGCTTCATGGATCATTCTGGTCAGAGCTGAAAGACCTGAATGTAATGAGAACTATGGACTGTGAGGTTTGGCTTACGAGGGGGAGAAACAACTTTATCAGGACTGTGCCAGAAGCAGTTTATGTGAAAGGCTTGCTCTGTTCTGTCTGCCTGTGTCCTGGGAACCTGTGCAGGGTTGTTTTACGTAAAGATGGACTGGTGTGAGCAGATGGAGATGGCACAGAAAGAAGATCTTTGGGTCGAAACTACTGCCCGTTCACCTGCAATTGTTTGAGAGATGAAAACCATTGAGATTGGGCCAGCTGGTCTGCATTGGAACAACAGGAAGAATGCAGACTTTTGAAGTAAGGGGCCTGAATGCTTTGATCCCCCCTTGGATTAACAAGTTGGTAGCCCACCTGGTTCTGTGGAATGGAGATTGATTAGAAAGAGAGGGTCATTGGATTTGCAACACAGTTTTGTTTTTGAAAAATGGCCATCGGCGTGTGAAGCAGGTGTGCAAGGTTACCTGCATGGAGCCCGATGGAGCCATGAGGATGAACTGTGGGTTGCAATGGAGACCCAGTGAATTCC
>PVHP010019567.1:0-25012 GCA_004024765.1 Zapus hudsonius
CACATTGCATGAGCTCAAGAGCAGGGTGGAGAGCAGGAAGCCGTAGCTACAGTAGACAGACCATCTGTGGAGCCAAGCACCCTGCACGCCTCTCTCCCAGGGCAAATTCTGTCTTTGCCAGCGGTGGGTTTCTCGTTGACAAAATTGAGCATTTTGTCCTGGTCCTGGGAGACACACCTGCAACCCCAGCACTTGGGAAACAGAGACATAATGATTGCTAGAAGTTCAAGGCCAGCCTGCTCTACACGGTGAATTTGTGGCCAATTTGGGTCTCATAGCAAGATCTGTCTCAAAGAATCAAGCATGTTAAGAAATTCAGAATATAAGGAAGCAGGTGAACAGACATTACAAAGTGAGAGAAACTGAGTAACCAACGGATATTGGCAACGATTTATATAGCTCCAATCTATGTTCATATGAGCAACCTGGTCCTGGCTTTGTGAAAGGTTTCATCTACTGTCCAAGAGAAACTCTTGGGCCACTGTGGGAAAAATGATCACCTTCTCTTGATGTGGAAATGTCTCTTGCTAGATTATTATTCAAAGTAGGGAGCATTAAGCCTGATCTTTCAAGGACTCCACCTATGTCCTTCACCAGCTCCAGAGGCAACAAGGAACTCAGGCCCTTCCAAGAAATCCTGGGCCTTTCCACCCACCCATGGGTGCTCCTTTTTGCATCGACCTGACAGGTCCTTCAAGAAGGGCCTGTTCCACACCCTGTGGAAAGGTAAAAAGATAAAGACAATGCCCTCATTCTCAGACACACACACACACACACACACACACACACACACACACACACACACACACACACAGAGAGAGAGAGAGAGAGAGAGAGAGAGAGAGAGAGAGAGAGAGAGAGAGAGAGAGAGAACAGAGTTACACAGAGTTACTGAAACATAAATACTGGGTTGCCACTTCCCAGGTTTGAGATGGTTTAGGAGTAGCAGGGCCCCTAAAAGTAAACTGAAAAGGGATAAAGATCAGAGGTGTCCTTGAACCTGGAAGGAGAAAATCAGATTTTTCTTATTGCTTTCTCCCTAAAGGAGTCCTTCCAGCTTCCACCTGACTAGAAGCAAGAAATGTAAGCTGGTGGGGTGGAGGTTTTCCTTTCTTTCCTTCCTAAAAGAGAAAATTAGGAGATGAGATTACTCCCTCCCTCAGAAACCTAAAGGCTCTACCAGAAAACTGTTAGAATTAATAAATGCTTTCAGCAATGTAGCAGGATGCAAATTTAACACAGAAATCAGTAGCCTTCCTATATACCAACAATAAACAGGCTGAGGATGAAATCAAGGAAACAATGCCATTCACAATTGCCTCAAAAAAAAGTACCTTGGAATAAACCTAACCAAGAAAGTGAAGGATCTCTACAATTAAAACTTTAAAACACTCAAAACAAAAACACTCAAGATAGAAATTGCAGAAGACACTAGGAAATGGAAAGACATCCCATGTTCTTGGATTGGAAGAATCAAATTTGTGAAAATGTCTTACAATCTACACATTGAATGCATTCCCCAATCAAAATTCCAACGACATTTCTTTACCGAGACAGTAGAAACAACCCTAAAATACATTTGGAAGCACAAAAAAAAAAAATATTGAATAGCCAAAGCAATTCTGAGCAACAAAAATTAGGCTGACAGTATCACCATACCTGGTGTTAAGATATATTACAGAGCTGTAGTAACAAAAACAGCATGGTAGTGGCGCAAAAACAGACACTTAAAACGGGTATAGTAGTGCACACCTTTAATCCCAGCACTTGGGAAGCAGAGGTGGGAGGATCTCCATGATTTAGAAGCCACCCTGAAACTACATTGTGAATTCCAGGTCAGCTTGGGCTAGATCAAGACCCTCCCTTGAACCCCCCCCCCCCAAAAAAAAAATGGAACACAATAGAGGACCCTGATGTAAACCCAGGAAGTTACACCCTTCTGATTTTTGACAAAAATGCCAAAAATATTCACTGGAGAAAAGGCAGCCTCTTTAGCAAATGGTGCTGGAAAAACTGGGTATCTATATGTAGAAGGATGAAAATAGATCCTTATCTCTCACTGCACAAGAGTCGAGTCCAAATGGATCAAAGACCTTCATATCAGACCTGAAACTGCTGGAGGAAAAAGTAAGGGAAACACTTCAGCACACAGGCCTAGGCAAGGGCTTTCTGAACAGAACCAAGTCACTCTTAGTGTAAGACAACTAATCAACGATTGGGAACACACACACACACACACACACACACACACACACACACACACACACACACACAGCTTTTGTACAGAATTATTTTGATTCATCTCTATATTTTTAGGATTAAAAATGCTTGTTTATGCTTAATACAATGGTAGACAGATGTTCTTAAGGGTAACTAAAAATTTCAAACTTCAGCTCTGCTTTTTAAATTGCCTTAGAGACTCAATTAAAAGGTCAAAACTTTAGTTGGTTTTTAAATGCTTATTTTAGACATAAATCTTAGAAAAGCTGCTTGATTTGGGCTTGACGATACAGCACAAGACTGTTAAAATGCTTGACCTGTGGTTACAACTATCAGATGTATAAGATATAATATGAATGATTTCTGTATTTCAAAATAACAAAGCTTAAGCCGGGCGTGGTGGCGCACGCCTTTAATCCCAGCACTTGGGAGGCAGAGGTAGGAGGATCGCCATGAGTTCAAGGCCACCCTGAGACTACATAGTAAATTCCAGGTCAGCCTGGACTAGAGTGAGACCCTACCTCGAAAAAACAAAAAAATAAAAAAATAACAAAGCTTAAAGAGTATTATAAAAAGATTGAGTGTTGATGTAAAAAGGTTTTGAAAGTTAAACTAAAGTTTTGCTGCCTAGTGACGGAAGTCACTGCTACTTGTCCTGCACTCAAGTTTGGGTCCTCCAATGTGCAAGTGACATTTTCTCTGTGTCCTCACAGAGGAGCTTCACAAGAGAGAGGTGAGTCACTTCTCAATTTCCTGGTAGACGGACTATCACATTTCAAGGCACACAGCTCACCAATGCCAAGGCATTGTAAAATCTTGGAGATTGATTTTTTTTTGTTTGTTTGTTTTTCAAGGTAGGGTCTCACTCTGGCCCAGGCTGACCTGGAATTCACTCTGTAGTCTCAGGGTGGCCTTGAACTCACGGCGATCCTCCTACCTCTGCCTCCCGAGTGCTGGGATTAAAGGCGTGCGCCACCACGCCAGGCTTGAGACTGATTTTATTGGGGCATTAAGTGGAGAGTGGATGAGGCCCATTGTCTCCTGCTCATTCTCTGGGACCCTGCATCAACTTGGGAATCTCTTGATACTCACCAGGTTCTGCTGGTTGTGTGTAGAGAAGGGGCTTGCCACTTACGTCAGTTACTAGAAAACGTCCTAGTGTCGGGAACACACCTCTGTCGGGACCTGAGAACCAGGGGCTCAACGTAAACAGTCAGTTAAATTGGGTTCTGCTGGAGACCCTCTCCTTGAGCCTTCTGGTTAGAAAAGCATTTCATCTTTGTGTGTCAAGAAGCAAAGGCCATTGAGCATTCTGACCCAGGCTTAAGTAAAGAATTAAGGCAGTGAGCAATAGCTCTCTTCAATCCCCAGGTTGTCAAACTTGACTTTAGGGAACAACCTGACTGTACACTCCTCATGGCAAACTGATAATCGCCTCCTAAGATAACAGGTTGCTCTGCTGGAGGGACCGGCTATTCAAATAAGAACTTATTCCTCACTAAATCTGGCTACCTTACAAGAAAAGAAGGAAGCCCAAACATAGCTGTAAAAAATAATCTCCCAGAGTTACATGGCCCAAAAAGATCTTAAAGAGACAATTGAAAGGTCAGCATCTCTCCAGACACTAATGCTCCAAAGAACTGGTGGCTCCTACCAGGACACTAGAACTAAACAAAGATGATTCTTAAGATGCCTTTCTGATCACAGTTGAGAGAGGCATTCTGCATTCTGCCTCCTTTCTGGAGTTATGATAATGCCTGACAAAGGGCTGTGCGAAACCTCAGAGGCAAACAGGTTGGCTGACCAGGCTGCTAAGGTTGCTGATAAGAATACTCTTTCCTCACCCTTGAAGCACCTCTAGTTTGAGAAAGGACTCCAGAGGAAATAGTCCCCGATCTCCCCAAGAGAAACACACACACACACACGCAGACACACACACACACACACACACACACACACACACACACACACACACACACACGCACGCACGCATGCACGCACACACACAGACACATAGACACACACACACACAGCCTTTCAAAGGGTGGCTCCATAAGGAGAAGAGAGAGTTGTTCTTAATTGAAGCTAATCAATAAAAATGTCTTAAAACAGAGCTGTCAAGACTTGATTTTGTTTAGCTTCTTTTTAACACAAGCCATTTCTAGGTGTTTTAAATTTATTGGTAAAAGTTGGTTCCACGGCTGTTACCTTGTTTTGCCTATACTTACAAACACTACATATTTAAAAGTAAGATATATATGCTTTTAATTCTTTAGATGTGGCTTACCATATCACCAAAACCCTTAATTTCGATGTTACAAAATGACTTTAAGGCTCTATGCCATCTTTTAACTAAATCTGTTTGATTAAAAACAAAAGGTGAGGGCTGGAGAGATGGCTGCCTGCAAACCCTGACAATCTGGGTTCAGTCCAGAAGCTCCCATGGAAAGCCCGATGCACAAAGTGGTGCATGCATTTGGAGTTTGTTTGCAGCAGGTAGAGACCTTGGTGTACCTCTCCTCTCCTCTCCTCTCCTCTCCTCCCCTCCCCTCCCTTCCCCTCCCCTAAAAACAGGAGGAAAGCTGGACATGGTGGTGTACGTCTTTAATCCCAGCACTCGAGAGGCAGAGGTAGGAGGATCACCATGGGTTCGAGGCCAGCCTGAGAAAACAGAGTGAATTCAAAGTCGGCCTGGGCTAGAGCGAGACCCTACCTTGAAAAACAAAACTACATATATATATATATATATATATATACATATATATATAGTTATATATACATATATATAGTTATATACAGTTATGTATAGTTTTATATATATAGTATATATAGTTATATATAACTATATATATAGTTTTATATATATATAAAACTAGGAGGAAAGAGAAAGATGTCCAAAATGCCTGAGCTGATGCTGTAGCTTCTGGGCCCTGAGGCCCTCGGAGCTGGAACAGAAGACAAGACCTTAGATCTTTACCTGAGGGGAAGTGAGCTGAGAACACAGCCCAAAGCACATAGGCAACACTTAGTTCCAAAGGGTGTCCTAGGACAAGTTCACCCACTGCCTAGAAAGGAAGGTCCGCCTGCTCTGGACAGTGAGTGGGAAGAAGAGCTTTCTTGAGAATTCAGAACTCAAACAACCTTAGTGTCCTCAAGCCATGATGTTAGCACTAAATTGTTGCCAGACTAGCCTGGCCAACTTTCACAATGGTCAAAAAACAAAAATTACAATTAAGTTTACCTGTTTGTTTTTGTCTCCCTATGTAGCCAAGGCCGACCTAGAACTCTCTATATATGTTGGGTCCCAGCCTGGCTGAATATCTGTGAGCTAAGTTTTAGAATACAATATGCAGCCGGATGAGAGCCTGGAGCATGGTAGCTCATGCCTTTTGATCCTAGCACACCTGTGCCCCCAGGAGGCAGGGGGGATGGCTGACAGCCCTAAATCCTGTTTATAAGTGCTAATGGCTTTGTTCCTGCTCCCTTGCGAAAGAAATAAGACTATGCAATGCATCCTTGGATTGTATACAAGGTTGGATGCTGAAATAAAGTTTTGAGATTTGCTCGGACACTTCTATCAGCCGTGTGTATGTGAGACTCCGGCTGCGCGCTCACCTTTCCCCATGGGGCCTGTCTCCTGCTGGCTGGTGAGACAGGCTCAATCACAGGGGGCCAGGGATCCGTGACTGACTCTCAGTACCCAACATATATAGACCAGGGAAGCTTCAAACTTGCAATCCTCTTTCCTTAGACTCTAGATTTGCTGGGATATTAAGATTTTCATTGAGCCAGATATGGTGGTACATTTCTATAATTCTAGCACTTAGGAGGAAGAAGCAGGAAAATTGCTGCAAGTTCATGTCCACCCTGAGCTCCAAAGAGAGTTCAAGTTCAGCCAGGGTTGCATACTGTGAGCTTGCCTATCACAGTCAGCCGCATGCCGCTGGGATGAATCTCCAAACCAGGCACAGTTTATGGGAGGAAACAATTTATTCAAGCTACAGATCCAGGGGACGTCCCATAAGAGTGAAAGAGGCTGGTCCAAGCAGAGAGAGAAACCCATCACCTACACCACACACACAATAGAAACAGGCAGGGGAGCCAAGATAATTTCTTCCCCCTTTATATAGCCTTAGGGTGGGGTCTTGCAACCCTTCCCCAGACTTAATGGCTTCCTGAGTCTCTGGAATTTCCTTCCTGCACTGCCCACACAGGAAAGGATGTTTAGTTCTAGCTTCTTTGAACTTCTTTACATCCTGCCTCCTCCCAAGAGGCTGCCTTCCTATAAACAGCCTAATAGACCTACCCAAGATAATTAAAAAAGATCAAGTTGACAACAAAACCTAACCATCACATTGCCTAAAAAAATAAAAAATGAAAAAAATCTTAATGGGTTCTATTTGCAATTCTAGAGCCAGTGAGTACCACATTCCATAAAAGAAAAGAATCATTCCCAGGGCTGGGCAGAGCAGGGTGGTTTACAGGCAGAAGGGGTTAAAATGGACAGAAACATGGCTAGTTGCTTTTTCTTACAAGGGTCTTGGTATGAGGGGTAGGACACAGGGAGACAAACAATCGGAAAATAACTGGTTAACATCTGGTTATTTCTGGTCACTTTTTGAGGTTAGGATTAAAACAGAAGAAATTTTATTATCATGCTGACTTATACTGGCCTGTTTGGGAAACTTGGCTATTTCAATGGTCTCCTTACGTCTCCAAGGTCAGGTAACAACTCAAGTTCATGATGATGTAGAAGTTGGGCACCGGGTTTCATCACAATTTTGTCCAAGTCAATGGTTTCTTGTATTTTTTTTGTTTGTTATTTAATGTGTATTTGCTTTTTCCAAATGTACAAAAAAACCTTCCAGATTCTTACTTCAGGAGAGACCGTGCAAAACACTCTCATGTGTGCAACAGACATTTCTCCCTCCATTTGGCTGTGCTACGCAGTGGTTGATCTACAGAAATTTGGGTGGTTTGTGCATGATTGGAAAATGTCATGTCTTTACAAACACAGAAGCACACAGGGTAGTTCCTACTTTGAGAGTCAATTTGCAATAACTGCTTCTTCGTTTTCTATTTAGCAGATACAGGGAAAGGAAAATTTTAGCTGCCCAATTTTTTTCAACAGCCCCATAAAGGAACACAAATGACAGTCTCAATACTGTTTATATTTAGTATATTCAGCTACTTGGGCTGAAAATGTTAGATTTTTTTCTTTGGAGACTCACTCTCTTTGGGGTTTATTTTTGTGGTGCAAGGATGAAACCCAGGGCCTCACATATACTAGAGAAGGGTTCTCCCACTGAGCAACACTCCCCTCCTATAATTTTTATTTGTAAAACTCACACAATGAAGCAACAAGAGTGTCAGAAGGTAACAAGCCCCAATAAACATGAGCTCAAAATAAAAGTGACAAAGATATAAAGTGTTCACAGTGGATGCAGTTTTTTCAAACTTTTACTGACAATCTCCACGTCTACAGACAATGTACCATGATCATGATCCTCTCCCGTCGTGCTCCCTTCCCACCCCCTGTTCCCTTCTGTTCCCTTCCGCTGAATTCCTCCTTCTTTCACACTAGGCCCGGTTCTACTTTGATGTCATCATTTTCCCTCCTATTACGTAAGACTTGTGCAGGTAGCCTCAGCCACTGTGAGGTCATGAATACCATGGCCACTTTGTGTCTGGGAGACAGTATTGCAAAGTACTTTATATTCTTTCTGCCACCTCTTCCACAATGGTCCCTGAGCCTTAGAGGTGTGTTAGGGATGTCTCAGTGCTGAACTGTGTTCTTCTCAGCACCTTGATGAATTTTGAATCACTCCAGTTGTTGCTGCCGTCCAAAAAGAAAAGCTTCTCTAAACAAAAGTGAGAGTGGCATTAATATATGGGTATAAACATGGAGATGGCAGTTTGGTGGGCATTATACATCCATTTTGCCAGAGCTTAGTATTAGTTTCCCCATCTAGGGCTTATGACTTCCCAAGCCATAGGCTTTTATTTTTGTTGTTGTTTTTGTTTTTGTTTTTTGAGGTAGGTTCTAGCTCTAGTCCAGGCTGACCTGGAATTCATTATGTCATCTCAGAGTGACCTTGAACTCACAGCAGTCCTCCTAACTCTGCCTCCCAAGTGCTGGGATTAAAGGCGTGCGCCACCACGCCCGGCCCAAGCCATAGGCTTTTGATTAGGTTTTTCAGTACCAGGTAGGAATTCCCTCCCATCCCTCAGATCCAATCAGCAAGCAGATGTGCCACCATTGTACCACTTGGCACACTTGGCCTGGCTAGCCAAATATAAATCTTGCAGGGTCCACTGCTGGCTAAGACTGCTGACTTTTCTCCCTCAACAGGCTGCACAGCTCTTTCCAGCATCCTGACAGCTACCCAGTAGGAGGAGGCTTCCAGCTCAGCTCTAGCTTCATTCCTCAGTGACCTGCTGTCTAAGCACATTGTGTCTTCAGTAATAGGGTCTTGCCTTCTAGTTCTGATGAGCAACCAGGAACCTAGGCAACAAATAGCCTTTAATTTTGGGGGAGATCAGGGGCCTCCCTGATCAACAACTCACTGTTAAAAAATTTCAGCGCTAGTGGTAGGAAACCTTGAATTGGTAGGATAGGATACAGTGAGATGTTAAGAGTAGAATTTATCAAACATAACCAACAGCAAGTTAGAGCTGTGCACATGCCAGATATAATTCCAGTGGCAGTATGACAAAGACTCTTTTTTTTTTTTTTTTTTGGTTTTTCGAGGTAGGGTCTCAGTCTAGCCCAGGCTGACCTGGAATTCACTATGTAGTCTCAGGGTGGCCTTGAACTCACGGTGATCCTCCTACCTCTGCCTCCTGAGTGCTGGGATTAAAGGCATGCGCCACCACACCCGGCGACAAAGACTCTTAAAGCAACTCAGATATAAAAGATGAATAAATTCTGTGAAAAGGAGAAAAACGACTATTTTGGAAAAAATACAGAAAGGGCAGGTTTGAGAAGGTACCAAATAAAACTTTCAAATATCAAACACACAGGTGTTTTAATTAAAAGTTCAACCTGCAGGTTAAGTAATAAAATAGACACAGAGGGCTGGAGAGATGGCTCAGCGGTTAAGGAACTTGCCTCCAGTGCCTAAGGCCCTGGGTTCAATTTCCCAGGTCCCACATAAGCCAGACCCACAAGGTGGTAGCCCTGGTGCGCTCTCTCTCTCTCTCTCTCTCTCTCTCTCTCTCTCTCTCTCTCTCTCTCTCTCTCTCTCTGCTTGAAAATGAATAAATAAAATATTAAAATAATAATAATAAAATAAAATAGACACAGATAAAGCGACATTTAAATTTAGCATGGTGGCACATGCCTATGGTTGTGACACTTAAGAGAAGCAGGCAGAAGGATTTTGAGTTTGAGTCCAGGATGAGCTGCATAGCCACATACTTTCTCAGAAAAATTAAGCGATTTAGTAGATTTAAAAGGTATGTTTTAGGAAAGCATATGGGGGACACAGCAACAAGAGAAGTGTGCAACATACTAGTAGGTATTTCAGAAGGGGAAAATCGGTGCGAGGCCTCAGCCTTCTGATAGCTCGAAATACAGGTATAACCACTATAACTCACTCATTTTTCCTCCTTAAATGATCCCAGGGTGCAGCTCAGTGGCAGAACACTTGCTTATGGTGGATGAGACCCTGAGTTCCCTCCCCACCCAACACTGCAAACTGAAAGCAAAGAGGAAGAAAGAAGAGAGAGAAGAGGGAGAGAGAAACAATCCCTGGAAGAGTTCTTTGTCAGCAATGGCTTTAGTCGCTCTACCATCCTCTGCTATCAAACATAGAATAGTAGAAATCGTGGACTTAAAATCAGCAGGAAAGAATATTCTCACATGAAGCTCTGATTTCCTATGTTCTAGTCCAAAATTTACTTTGCTTATTTAACAAGAGCTATAAATATAGACAGCTCTCGGGCTGGAGATATGGCTCAGCGGTTAAGGCACTTGTCTCCAGTGTCTGAGGCCCCCGGTTCAATTCCCCAGTACCCACATAGGCCAGATCCACAAAGTGGTGGCCTTGGTGCTCTCTCTCTCTCTCTCTCTCTCTCTCTCTCTCTCTCTCTCTCTCATCTATCTTCTGTATCTCTCTGCTTGAAAATGAATAAATAAAATATTTTAAAAATATATATAGACAGCTCTCCCCGTTTACTATGAGGTTATAACCCAGCGAAGGTGAAAATATCACAAATAAAAGTGCACTGAAGCCAGGCATGGTAGCACATGTCCCGTCCCAACACTGGGAAGGTTGATAGAGAATGATGGAGAGTTGGAGGCAAGCCTAGGCTGCATGGCAGGACCCTGTCTCAAACGACAGAAGCACTGATGCATCTAAGGTCCCCCAAGCCCGCTCAGCAGCTTGTGCCCTGTGCACTGTAGCAGCTGCTCAGCACCATCACAGGAGAACGAGCTCAGAGAGCACCTGCCTCAGACAAGAGCAAATTCAAAACTCCAAGTTCAGTTTCTACTAAAAGTTTGCTGCTTTTACACCATTCAAGCAACAAGTTCAACATTCAAGTTGAACTATGGTAATTCAAGTACTCTCTGTATTTCCAAAAACATCTTTCGTCTTAAAGAAAAAAGTCAAGGCAATAAATGTATAATCCACCCTCATCCTAAAAATGGACTCTATAGAATTAGTTAATCACATTCAAGTAATATCACGTAAACCCTTTCTATTTCTATCAAGGTTTCATACGTGAAAGTGATCAGAATTGAAGTGAGTTGTGTTTGTCAACCCCAAATAAATAATTAATAAAGCCAAAAAGTTAGGAAAGAAGGGTTCTTTTTAAAAAACCAAGTCATTGACAACCATCCAGACGTGGTGGTGCACACCTTTAATCCCAGCACATGGGACCCGAGGTAAGAGGATTGCTGCGAGTTGCAGGTCAGTCTGGGGCTACAGAGTTCCAGGCCAGTCTGGAATAGAGTAAGACCCTATCTTGAAAAACGTTTAGCATAATCCCCTCCCAAAATCCTCCTCTGTTTCCCCCACCCCTCCTCCACTGAACTCTGGAAGGAAGGTACTAGCGAATGTTTGCTTGATAGCAACCCACACAAAAGATCCAGTCTTTTGTGGACCACAACCTTGCACAAAGACACGTACAAGAAAGACCACCTCAGGTCTTTCGGAGTCAGGTGTGGTGGTGTCTTCCTGTAATCCTAACAACTGGGAGGTTGAGGCAGGAGAATCATGGGTCTGAGGCATCCTGAGTTACATCATGAAACCCTATCTCAAAACAAGAATAGCAGTTCAGTGCTACCTGTCATGTGTGACACCCTAGGTTACATGCTGAGCACCAAAAACAAGACAAAGGTAACAAGAAATAATTAAAAATCAAGCAAGTTAGTAATATTTTGGTCTTGTATCTAATCTAGGTAGAACTGCTAAAAGTGAAGGAAGCAAATGTAAATGGGATAAACATTTATTTAAAATTTAAGATGTAGGACTGGAAGATAGCTCAGTGGGTAAAGTATTTGCTTCTCAAGTCTGAGAACCTTATTCTGGATCCTCAGGACCCACATGAAAAGCCAGGTGTGGTGGTGGATGCCTACAACTTGAGTACTGGGGGAGGTGGAGACAGGAGAATCTGTAGAGCTCAGTAACTAGCTAGTCTAGATGAATCCGTGAACTTCAGATTCAGTGACAGACAGTATCCCAACAAGTAAGGTGGAGACTAGTTGAGGAAGACACCTGTCATTGACCTCTGGCCTCCACATGTGTACACACATGTGTGAATGCTCACCCCCCCATACACGTACCTATCTATATACATATACAGCGTGCGCGCACGCGTGCGCGCGCACACACACACACACACACACACACACACACACACACACACAATAATTAGATGTTTAGAGGTCTTTGGAGATAGAGTTTCATTATATAGCCCAGGCTGGCCTCAAGTTTGAGATCCTGCTGCATTAGTCTTCTTGGTATTAGAATTATAAATGTGTACCACCACACCCAGCCAATGTCCAGTGAACAACTCCATTGACTGGGACTTCATCAGGTGCTGGCTGAATGCCCAGCTGTGTTCACATTGATGCCATCTTACCCCTGCTGCCCATATACCAGCAGTCAAGGTCTTAGACAGGAAGCTGAGGGGAGGAGGGCAGAATCAGCCGAGGAGTGAGGTTGTTCTTGCCTGTGGCTCGTCAGTCCTTCCATTGTGAATGACGCCGAGAGCACAGGGCAAGGGGAGGTTCAGAAGGAAACCTGGTTGTCAGTTCCTCAAAAGACAAGAGTTTCACGTGGCCCTTGGCACCTAAGGGCAGGTGAGAACTTGAAGCATGAAGAAACAGTGAACAGGGAGAGGCCTCCCCTCAAGGTGGAGATGAGGACTGACACCAGACCTTGTCCTCTGACCTCCACACACACACCATGGTAGCCATATGTCCACATTCCCACATCTGAACATGAACACATACATATGCTCCAAAAAATAAATAAATAAAAGGAACCTGGGAGGCACTCTCAGGAATGTAACCATCCAAAAAATGCTTATATCCTACTACTGAAGCTTTCCCTGCCATTCTATTTGCTTCAAGGTTTTCTGGTTCTGTTTTTGTCTTTTGATTTAAGAGACACAGAGAGAGAATGAGAGAAAGATTGGGCGCACCAGGGCCTCCAGCTGCTGCAAATGAACTCCAGACACATGCGTGCCACCCTGTGCATCTGATCTGGCTTTACGTGGGCACTGGGGAATTGAACTTAGGTCCTTCTGTTTTACAGGCAAGCACCTTAACCACTGAGCAATCTTTCTAGTTCTTGTTTTTGTCTTTGTCAATACTGCTTCAGGCTTAAACATGCTTAAGATGCAATTTTTTGGTCTTTTGTAAATTTCTTTTTTAGGATCTTGTTATACACACACATATAAAATCCTTAATTACATACACTGTATAAAATAATAAGATTTTATGATGGTACTCCCATTTCCCTCCTCCCTGTCCCCAACCCACTGGGGGCCTCCTCGGTGGGCATACTGGATCAGTCCATGGGGTAGGGGGTCATGAATAGCTCCGAAGATGTACTTTTGTTCTGTTTTGGTTTGGTTTGGTTTTTTGAGGTAGGGTCTCGCTTTAGCTCTCCCATTCAACGTTACTAAAGTCAAACAAGGCTTACAGTGAGCTAAAATTTTATAGAAACAACTTATAATTTATTACATGATAGATTACATGATAATCCTACAAAGAGGATTATTGGAAACCACAGAATTGTACCAGGTGTGATGTCTGATTATTTTGAGGGCAATGATCAGGTTTCACCTTTACTCATAGGCTTCTACCTTTTAAAAATGAATTTCATGGAATTTCATAACAGGGGATGTCTCAAACCAATGGGTTAGAGAGAATCTACAGCTGTATACTAGTAAATATTATAAGACAAATCTGGTTGTCACTTTTCCTAGTTTGCATTATTTGGTGACATAAATAATAAAAAGGAACATTAGAAACTTTATTCATGCTAAAAATGTTTAGTTCTAAATATTTCTGCTTAGGATGGTTCTGTATGAATTTCCAGTGATAAGACAATAAAGTCTTTGATACTAAACTATACCAATGAGTTTACTTCTGTCAATTAATAGTGAGGTAAATCAATTAGGTGTGACTTCTCTTAATAGTCCTAGAATGACGGCGAATAAATGTTTTGTAGATTATGAGGAGATGAGATGGTTGAAGGAACTGGAATTTTTTCAGTGTTGGACATAATATATTGCTTATTAGAAAGACTTTTGAGAGGCACTTAGATCAGAAAGTTTAAGGTATGTGTATGAAGGTGCCCATATGCTAAAGAGAAATATAAGAGAAATCTGAAAAGACCAATTTTGCCTAAAATCAATTTTCAGGTTACAACTGATAAACACCATGCCTAAATTTAAGGGGCCTCAACTGTTTACAGGCTCTTAAAGATGCTCAAAATTTTGTATATAGGGACACAGACTTAATCTATATTCAGTGTAAATTAGACACAGTTAACATCCTGTCCTGTGTATCACAAGGTCATAAACACAGGTGTAATTCACATTCTCTGGAGAGAAATCTAACCAGGTTAGATAAAAACAAGACCCTGTCACCCTGTGGTATTACAAATGGGTAAGTTTCTCATTCATTTTAAATTTCCTAGGAAGCAAATAGGAAATTTCAAAATGGGACAAGGCAAGTCAAGATGCTTAGCTCTCTGCTGTCTCGTTTCCTCTTGTTTTTGCTTATAGTCAGGAGACTATTATATGCCATTTAAATTCATGGCAAGTTGGGCTCTGGGGAAAGGGTTGACTCCCCCTTCACCTCAGACCCCAAGCAAATTTAAGCCATGTCCCCTCCAGACCTTTACAGAAACAAAATGGCCAATTATCTCTTATAAGGAAAAATCGAGTGACAAACAGCATATAATTTGGTTCCCTTTATATTTCCTCTGTTCTGCACACCTATTGTCACCTCTGTCAGATAGAATTTCTAACTAGACTGGAAGACTGAATGGGTAAACTGAGTCAAGGTATTTGAGTAGGTTACTTGCCCCTTAAGTAAGACAACCAGCAGGCTTGCCTAAAGTGTATATGAGGGTAAAAATAGGTATTACCATAGAGCCCCTCCTAAAGAAATCAGATGATTAAATTCCTAAAACACCTGTAACATGGAAAAAATCTAATCAGAGGCTAAAACCCATCCTGAAATATTTGCAGACCAGGATGGTCCTAAAACCCAGGCTCCCACAGAGGGGAGATGAGAAGGAGGTCTGAGGATAATCCCACCCCCCATAAGGGTATTTAGACTCTCAAGATGAGAAAAGAGCAGAAACCTATGCACTTGGGCCTGCATTGCTTTTGTTATATCTCACATGCCAGGGTGTAGGATGTATGGGGCCGAGGGAGGTTGGGAGACTCAAACTTGGGAATTGGCTGGATAGTGAGTACAGATATCCTATCTCAAACCTCCCTTGCTCCAAGGGACACATATGATGCAATTTCCCTTTGATTGGGGAGATTGGGTCAGGCAGAGCTCCTGTAGGCAGGAGATAGAAAACCCTGATTTTTTTCTCCCTAAACCCAGTTCTAGAGAGATGCCCCCCTCCAACTAAAAGATGAATGACAGAACAGGGTATACCCTGTCCCTAAGCTTTTTTATTCTTCACCCCAACTTTTTTTTGATGGGACTATTTTTCTTCAAGGTACCACTATCATAGTTAAAAACCTCATAAACTAAAATGGTTCTTTGGTCTAAAATTTAACTCTAACAACAAGCTCTTTAAAAATTACCATCAAATAATCAAATTGAAAAAAGAAAAAGAAAAAAAATTGGGTAAAATAAGTAAAGCATTTAACTGAATAGAATCTAAAAATATGTCTACTTGAGGCCAAAGTTTTAAGTAGTGGAGAAACTGAGTCTAGCAGCTCACTGATATTAATCTGTTCATGGTTTAATGGTCATAAAATAAACTGGCTTTAAGGTTCTCAGTAAAGTAAACTATATTCATCTGTTTGTCAAGGTTTTAGCTATTGAAGTAACTGAATCTTATGGCTAAGTTTCACTCATTGGAAGCTTACTGATGCTTATTCTTGGTTTAGGGTATATAAAAACTTGCTTTAAAGTACTCAGGCAAGTTACCTATGTTCCGCTATTTGCCAAAGCTTTAACTATTGGGGAAACTGAGTCTCAAGATAACGGTCTCCTTAGTACTTACTTTCCTAAGGTTCTCATGCCTAAAATCATTGTGTCTTTAAAGATATCTCCTGTTTTGTTTATGCTAATTCTATTAAATGGTCGTCATTAGGTTTATTAAATTATCTAATTTTGGGACCTCGTAGGTCTCTTTGATCAACAGCTCAGTGTGGGGAGGAACCCATGACTGGGACTGGGAGTTGCAGGTCTGATCAGTTTTTCATGGGGTTAGGCTTCCTCCCTTCTATCCACGGCCTCTCTTACCAGGTGATGTCCATTTCTTCCTCGAGAGCTAACTGTATGAAAGTAAGGACTTTATGATTTCAATTCACTATTGATTTAGCTTATTGTATATGTCCTTCTTCTTCCCCCATTCCTTCTGCCTCTTACACAGCCTCTCCTCTCCCCTAACAGGTTAGCTTAGAGTTTAAGCTTAACCTGGTTAGGAGCCACATATGAGGGAGAATATGCGGCGTTTGACTCTCTGTTCTTTTGTGTTTGCTAAGTATGATCTGCTCCAAGTCAGTCCAATTTTCTTTCAATCATTGTAACTTTCATCGTCCTGTTAGGTAAAATATGTTGGGAGAGCTTGCCTAAGCTTTATCAATTTTAAGTCATGGGTGAAGCATTGCTTTATAGTAATCAAAATTCCTAAATGTACATCAGATTACTATCCAAGATTAAGCTAAAGACATTGTTTATCCAACAGTGTTTTCTCTTTCAACACAGATCTGTCAAGGGTTGTCTCAGAACTCAGCTGTTCCAGTTCAGCAATCACCAGGTTCTGCTCTGATATATGTAATCAGATAGTTTTAATCAAGATTTTGTTTAAGTGACTGTCTCATTTCTGGAATCTCAAGTTTGTTGCTCATAAGTAAATTAACTCTTGAGTATTCCCTGCTTGAGGGTACAGCCTCAATCAGGTAATCTTCAACTAAGAAAAATGGCCTAAAGCTTCAGTGTTCTGATTCCAAGCTTGGCTGGGAAAGTGGGACCCACTCAGTATCTAAACTAATCAATGATGACTTCAAACACAGGGGCCAAGACTTGATGCGATCTTACTTGCCTTTTCCTCACAGTTTCTAGGTTAAATTAATTGGCTTATATTTGTTGATAGAAATATTGTTTTCTGGACTAATAACATATTCCTTGTGTACTTATGGCTATTAGATACATGCCTGCTTCCTATGCTTCAGATATTGTCTACACTGTCATAGGACAACTAAACTTAGAAGTTAGACAAAACGACTTAAAGCATTTGTGCCATTCTTTACCTAGATTTGTTTCATTAATCAGATATGCTATATACGTACACCTTCCAGGTTGGTGTAACTTCCTGCCTAAGTGTTTTAATAACATATATAAAGCCAAAGTCAATTGAATTCACCAGAGCTAAAAAGGCCAGTATTTTGCTCCCAGGTTATGAGGCCACAGGAGATGATGGGACACATGTAACTGGCCCTTGGGTAAGTCACCAGCCTATCTGATCTAAGGGGACACAGAGACCAAAAAAAATTGGTGTACACTCTAAAACAGGAGAGTCACAACAGAGGAGAAATCAGTGCTCCAGACTTCCCAGAAGAGAGAAGACCACTTGGTCAGCATGTCCCTGACTCATCCTAACAGATAACACCAGTACTGAAGAAGCCTTAGCGCTCCTCCCAGGTCCTAGAGTCTCCTGTGGAGAGCCATGAGTGACCTCCAAAAGTACATCTTCATTAAATTTTGTCTACCTGCTTGATCTTAAACACTCAAAGAGAAAGCCGGGCATGGTGGCGCTCACCTTTAATCCCAGCACTCGGGAGGCAGAGGTAGGAGGATTGCTGTGAGTTCGAGGCCACCCTGAGACTACATAGTGAATTCCAGGTCAGCATGGACTAGAGTGAGACCCTACCTCGAAAAAAAAAAAAAAACACTCAAAGAGAAACGTATAACCAAAAATAAAAAGTTGCCTCAAATATTACATGGACGGTCTATTGTCTACCCAAAATGCAAAGGGACACCACAAAAGCTTTCCAAAAGAAGAAACAGACAAGGCCTTAAGACATGTTGGCCCCCTCTCTAGTAGTTCCAGTTCTACAATAAGGGAAAGCAACCATAGATCTAGGATGGTTATTTTCAAATCTCATTAAGTCAAAGGGCTGTCTTATGCTGGAACAAGGTGAGTCCCTTCTAACTTCTGCCAAAATATTATTCAATCATCAGGATTATTTGCTACTGAATGAGTCCTGAGGACAGAAGTATGCTGGGCATCCCCTAGTGGCACTCAGTGGCTCTGTGGTACTAACCTTGGGCCCTGGCTACCCCCAGGATGGATTAAAATGTGTGCTCTGAGATTTCCTTGGACACAGGGGAAACAAGTAAAAACCTTAGCGTGCCTAGCCAATTTACAGGTTTTTAAATATGATGGACTAGACATGTTTCTCAATGATATGATCATTTAGTCTTGGCTTAGAAGATGTAATCTTGCATATAGAAACGCCCACTAAATAGGCTCAAATGCTTTAAATGACACAGCTAAGGGAATCTTTCTTCTAAGGTTCTTCTAAGGTTCGAATGATAAAAAGGACAATTATACAAAGTCACAGGCTTTGGACATCCTCATGACAGCCCAGGGTGGCATATTTGCCATTATCAAGATGAAATGTTGTGCATATATTCCTGACAACTCTAAAGTCTCATCTGCTATACAGGACCTACAGGAACAGTCAGGCCATGTCAGGCATTACTGTGCCGTTTGGTGAACAGTTCTGGGAGTGGATCTCAGTCAGCTCACACTCAGATGGTACTGAGAGAATCTAACTCCATCTACCTGGGTTCCTTGGAATGTTCTCCAAGGCCTAGAAGTCTCCAAAAATAGAAACCCTAAAGGCGTCCAGCTTGCTGTGTGCCTACTTCTGCTTAACTCCTTGCTTTCATTCTTTCTCTCCAACATTTTCTTCCAGGACTGTCTTCCTGTGCTCCACCCATACACTTTCAGGGTTCCTTAGATAATCCCACTGGAGAAGTTTCCCAACTGCCACATCCCAAGACCCCACTCAGCTCAAAGAAGCTAGATCAGTCTCCACCCTGATTCCCTAATGGCAGGTAACACTACTTCTTCAGAGGGGGTACTGAGGCAGTTCAGGTGACTGGGCCTCTGAAAGTGAAAAGCAGGGATGTCTTGGGGCCTCTCCTTGCAGACCCCACTTTGCCAGAAGGAGAAGCTGGCTTCTCCTTATCTCCTGCCTAAAGGAGTTCCCTAGCCCTGTTTTTCCATGAACAACCTGAGCCCTGCCTGGGAGGGAGGTCCCCTTTCCTAGAACTTAAATCCAATTCTGGGCATGGTGGTTGGTCAAGCTTAGCCTCCAGAACTAGACATACAGCTGGCCTCTTCCTGAGCCAGCCTCCAGCCTAGACCAATCAGCAGTCTCTCAGGTTCACCTGAGCCTGAAAGTCTCTACCTTCACGGCAATGAGGTTATAAATAGATCCGAACTAGGAGCAAGGTCTCCCCTTGGCATCCTGTTCATCTCTAATGAACCTCCAGATCCTGGCAAGCCCCTCTCCTCCCACATGGGCTCGCTCCCCTCTCTTGCCCTCCACATGGCAGGGGCTCTCTGTACTCTCTCCTCTTTCCTCTTCTTAATCTAATAAAGTCTCTCTAAACTTTACCCTCTGGTCTATGTATTTTAATTCTTTAAATGCATATAACAAGAATCAGGGGTACCCTAAATTTGTTGGTGTGTTGGCATATAGGCATATTGACAAGGAACCCCCCAAAATTCCCATTTCAGGGAATTACAGATTATAAATTCAAGTCTTTGTAACTAGTGAAACTCTCAAAATAAAAAGTAAAAAGAGTTCTGAGGATGTACCTCAGTAGTAGAGTGCTTTCTTAGTGAGTAACTCTAGTTAAAATCATTGGTTCACTAACCTAGACTTGGGTAGAAATGTTTTGCTGATCTGTCATTGTTGTCCTATCTGGGGCAAAGAGGTATCTGTTTTTGTCTCCCTTTTAACTCAGCCCACATGGAACATCAAACTCCACAATTACTCTAGTTTATCTACTGGTGAAATAGACAATGCTAACACTGCTTGCTAGCTAACTGCCTCCATGGATATTGACACTCAAGGACATCGGACAACAGAGTGGTTACAACACATCTCATCTCGTTCCTCTTCTCATGTCCTATTTACCCTTTAGCATGGGTCTTAGTTCAAAACTTGAATGCACCTTGATTTTTTTATGCTCTTGTTTGGTTTCGTTTTATATTTTCCGCATTAAACCTTGAACTTGTTGTCTGTCAAAGTCTGCCGAAAAACAATGCCTAACAAAGCAATTTGGATCTAGTGCTTAGAGATGATAGTCATCTCCTCCAGAACAGATAGACTTGAACTTAACAATGGGTTCCCGGTAAATGCAGCCTGAGGACAGCTCCTTCTAAACCTTCTTGTTCAGATGTGGCTTGAAAGGGCCAATGTTGGCTTAGTCACCAGTCGCAAGGGTCCACAGCTAGGACAGATCCCTTCCAGCAGTGACAATGAAAACTTAATCACAGGTGGCATAGTTGATCAGAAGTGCTTTCAGAGAAAACGATCTTAACCCAAAAGAAGCAAAACATGAGAACAGAGAATGTGACCATTGTTAGAACCAAAACTGAGTCACAAACCCCAGCTTCAACCTTTACTAAAGCCAAGATATTATATAGGAAGGATTCCTGCACATGATTGAGAGTGACCATCACAAAGAGACTCCAGAACAACAATGCAGCACAAAGCCCCCTGCAGCCTTACCCAAAAAACTCCTCTGCCAGGAGCCAATCCAAAAGACTCCGATTCCAGCCTGCCACTGGGCTCTGCCTCTGGTCATGCGGGACATCCAGTTGTCAGACTTCAGGATGCCTTGGCTAGTAATGCAAGGCTGATGCAGAGGATTCCTCTCCTCTGGTGGGATCACTACATCCGACGAGCCGTTTGACTCTCCCCCATGTCTCTCCTCACCACTGGTCTCACTGAAAATGGAGTTGGCCACACTGGCTCCCCCAGTGTGCAGTGTGCGGGACAGAGCTCTCCAGGAGCTGCAGCCTTAGGCATCCAGGCTCTGCCTCTGTGGGAGCCTCCATCAGGTCAACTACAGCTCCTTTGGTGGAATGTCTACGCCATTCATGCCCTTGGCTTCTGTAACGCCTTCTGCTTGGATGCCAAGCGGCCTCTTCCCACCCCTGTACCTGGACTGCCACGTGTTTGCAAGTCAGTTCCCCATGGTTCCTCCAACCATACCTCGGCAGCAGAGTTACCACAGGATGCTGCTGCCCAGAAGATCCCAACCTTTCTCCACACATCTCCGTAGGCCCAGGCTCAGCTTGGGCTGAGGGGCAGGCTCCCTGTCTTCCAGTCTTCAGGGCTCAGGTGTTTGTGCACCCTAGCCTGTCGCTCCCAGCACCGTGATCCTCTCTGGGGACATGGCCCGCATCCCTTGGAGATGAAGAAGCACCAATCTGACTCACCCTACCAGCCCATGAGTGGAAACCAGGCCCTGGTCTAAAAGGGCCAGATCAGCCAGGCTGCTGGGCAGGGCGCCTCCAGATGCTGAATCCCCAGCTTCTATACTCACCATGCCGTTACCTCCATGTGGCTTCGGACAGCAGCCACTGACCTGTCCCAGTCCATTCTGCTGCCACAAGGGCAGAGCCTTTCTGTGGGTCCCCCCCAAGGCTTCCTTCACCTGGCTCCTGTCACTGGTCCTGAACACCCGAAGTCTGCCCAGACGGCACTGAAAGGCAGTAAACAGTGTTCCTACAGGAGGCTCTGCACCATCTCCACAGGCCCACAGGCAAACATCCCAATTTGGGAGCCCTGAGGCCGCAGGAGGCTCCCTGGGCCACATCCAGATGAAGCAAACCCCAGCTTCAAGGTAGAGGAGGGTAAAACCTAAAGGGGCCTGGCGTCCCTCACCTCCCCTCGCTCTGGAGCCGGTCTGAACGGGCGCTGCTCAGAATGTCACTAGATCCACTGGACTCCTTTTCCACTCCCTAAATCCCCATGCCAGCCAGCGGGCCAGTGGATGCAGCACTGACCTGCTTGTGTTGATGCAAAAGAGCAAATCTCTTCCTCCTCCCTTCCAGTCACTGTCCAGGGAAGCCTCCTCATCCCCCCCTCCCCTGCCCTCCCTCTCCCCGTCTCCAGGCACACTGGCTTGGGGGCTGAGTCATTTTAACTGGAAGCCTTTTGTTTTAAAAAGCAGCTAAGATTTTTACTAGGGGGAAGGAAAACAAAAAGCCAGCTACTTCTGTCTAGCTAATTTTTTGTGTGCTCATCACTGTCCTCTCTGCTGTCCCCAGTGGTCTTTGACGTCCACCCTGTTTAACAGGTGCTACCTTAAGAAAGGACTCGAGAACGTGCCCCCTCCAGCTGGCTAACCTTTGTGGGTTTTGAGGACATGGCGAGTGCTCTGGTCGTCAGCTTGACACCTTGGGTGTGCTGAGGTGAACTGAGCAGCGTGTAGGTTGGTGTCTGGGTTCAAATCCCATCTTTGGCCTGGAGTTGATGCTTTGGTGTAAGAAACACAAGTTTCTGTCAAGGGCACCAGATGAAGTGTGTAGTCAGTCGCTGTCATTTTCCAGACTGGCTGAGATGACAGGATCTGACATGTCCAGGGCCTCACTGTGGGCCGTGCTTCTGGGGTTTTGCCCTCTTTCTTTCCTCTTTCGGGAGCCTGCTATGCCCCTATTGATCCCTGTTCCCACCCCTCACAGGGATGGGAACACCTGCTGGTTCTTGTCTGCAAGAAGTGCTCCCCAGGAAATGTGACAGTTTTAGGCAAGCTCCCTAGAGCCCCTTCCCTTTAGTGGGAGGCGTCTCTAGCCAGAGCTCAAACCTAGATGCAAAAACTGATTGGTCAGTCATAGACCAATCAGCTGTCTCTCTGACTTACCTGGTGGAAATTTTAAAAAGCTTCCCTAGAACAAAGGCCGTCTCTTCCACATGGCTCCTAGAAGGAGGACTTTCATTTTCCAGGTATGGCCCCTCACCCCAGCCTAAGGGGTGAGGGGGACTCAAGATCTTTCCCACAGGAATTTTTTCTCATGATGGGAGCTCTCTATTATCTGTTTAATTAAACGGCATAAATTTTGACCAAAACCTCTGCCACATATTCTCCCCACACTGGTGGCTGGAGAACTCTGTGACTCCCCTTGTTCCCTGAAATAAAGTCTCCCTCTATAGCTTAATATCTTGTTGTCTATGATTTTAATTCTTTAACTTTGTAGACAAGAATTTGGGTACTCCTTAAATTTTGGGGTGCATTGGAATTTTTGCTTGGCATTATCTAAATTCTTTTTTAAAATATTTTATTTATTCATTTTCAAGCAGAGAGAGAGAGAGAGAGAGAGAGAGAGAGAGAGAGAGAGAGAGAGAGAGAGAGAGAGAGAGCGAGCGCACCAGGGCCACCACCTTGTGGGTTTGGCTTATGTGGGTCCTGGGGAATTCAACCCGGGGCCTTAGGCACTGGAGGCAAGTGCCTTAACTGCCGAGCCGAGCCATCGTTCCAGCCGCATTATCTAAATTCTAATCCTCAGCTCACCCCAACAGAAAGGCTCCAGGAAGTTCATCTTCTGCTCTTCACTCCCTGCAGCAGAGCGAGCTTGCTTGACGGGCAGGGGCTGAGCTGAGCAGGTGCGTCACCCATCCTGACAGCTCGGCCTGGTCAAGGCACAGGTCACCTACAGGGCCAGTCAGAGTTCACTGCAGCCTGTGCAGCCTCCCTCACAGGAGAGTGTGCCACAAGTTTTGTGCCAATGTGGGCCTCTGGTTTTAAATAAGAAGGAAACCCTTTCTGACTGTGTGCCAGGGAAAGTGAAGCAGAAAGGTCTAGTCCCTCGGATGCTCTTTGGGGTCCCTAACTAATTACCCACCTGGTGATGCCACAGGAGACCTCCCTCAAAGTGCTCGAGGTTCACAGGAGGCCTGAGGTGGGCTTGCAGTGAGCTCCCGGGTTTTGTCCAGTGCTAAGCTCAGGGGCTGGGAAATCCTCTCAGGACCCCTGTAGTGACTACCTGCTTGCCTGGGCTGTAAACAGGAAGTGGGGGTCAGCCTCCCCCAGCATGGAGTCTCACTCACTGTCCCCACTGTGGCTTAGAGCACTCACCGTCTCCCACCCTTGCCTCTGCCCTCCAGCCTTGACGTGGTTTTCTTCTTTCTGCCGTCTTTACTCTTGCACCCCCTTCTCCAAGCATTGCCCACTTGGAGTCTCTGGCACAGACCTGCCCAGATCCCTCATCTGCTCGTCCACTGCTCAGTGATCGGGTCCCCTACTCTTATCCTGCCTCCATTGCCAAGCCGCCCCTGAGAAGTCTGGACCATTGGAAGACACAAGCAGTCAGCCTGTCCTTAAAAGAGGTCAGGCTCACCCATGCTGGTGTCTGTGTGTCAAAAGAAAGAGACACTTTTTTTTTTTTGTTTTGCTTTGCTCTAGAAGTCAAACAAAACAGTCGAGGATGCTGTTACGTTTGCAAGAGTGCCCTCCAGGTGAACCTGCCATCAGAATGACAGTTCTTCCTGCTTGAGAAAAACTGTAAAAGGTCACTTGTTCTCAGCCCTTTCTCTTGTTCCATATTCCCTCCTTCCTCACACCCCAAATAAAAACAAGAAACTCTTTTAAAAAAAGAAAGTGTTTCCTGCTGTGGATTTAAGAGACTGGGAACTTGAGAGGGAAAACCGTGTTAAGATAAACAGTCCTTGATCACTATACAAATATTTCACTGCCCAAATGGGGTGGAGCATTGTGTGAGTGTCACATATAGGTAAGGTGCAGAAACCCTTCTGATAGTGGCCTGAGAGGAGGAACCTGACAGATGACTGTCATTTATGAGCTTGTGTGTGCCTAGGGGTGAGTGCTAGAGGCTTTGCAAGCAAGTGCATCTTGACCCTTCCCAGTTCTGATTTAGTCGGTGCTTGATGGCATAGCACACAGGACCTGTCCTCCAGGGTCAGTGGGTACTGTAAGAATCTCAGAATCCTCACGCCCTCCCAACCTGCCATAATTAAGACTTTAAAGACCTTATTTCCCCACAGGTAGTCCAGCCAGTCTGGCTCCTTCCTCACATCCCCAGCCCACACCTCC
>PVHP010019568.1:0-31545 GCA_004024765.1 Zapus hudsonius
TGACCCTGACTAAGGTTGTCTAGCAATTCTCTATGAACTGATACTCAGGGGGTTAAGACCCCTCCCTAGGACTACCTAAGAGTAAACAACATTTTGGGAGGGAGACACTGTGACCAGATGAGCAGCCTGCAAGTCTAGGCCCATGCTCCAGAGAAGCAGATTCCCTGAGTCCTCACCTAAACTGGGGGTGGGGGGCTTATCAGCTATGGAGCTGCCTTTGCAAGCGGACCCCTCATCCTGCTCTGTAAGTTACCCCAATAAACTCAATGGTTCAGCAAACTGTTTTTGATGCAATCATGCTTTGCTCTGTTGTCTGGGTTCTATCTGGGGTGAATAGGTGTGTGTTCACATCTTCCCAGGAAAGCTATGCTAGAGTCTCTAGCATCACACCTTGGGCCAGCTCTAGGAAACATCTTCAGTGGGTTTTAAACAAGGAAATTGATAAGATTAAATGTTAGACCCTGTCATGGTTTGATCCAGGTGTCCCCCACAAACAAATGAATGTGTTCTGGGTAATTGATCCTCAGCTGATGGCAGTTTGGATTTTACAAACTCGATGGAGCTGTGTTGTTGTGGCGGGTGTTTGGGGGTTATAAGCCAGTTTCCCCTTGCTAGTATTTGGCACACCTTCTGGCTGCTGTTTCCAGTGCTGTGGTGGAGGTGATGTCCACCCCTCTGCTCATGCCATCATTTTCCCTGCCAGGATGGAGTTTCCTCTTGAGTCCATAAGCCAAATAAACCCATTCCTCCACAAGCCGCTTTTATTTGGGTTCTTTCTGTGCAGCAACAGAGAAATCTGACTGCAACAAACCCTAATATACAATAGTGTCACAGACTAATGAGTATTAAAGCCCCAGTTCTGGATAAACTGGGTTAAGTCACACAGCTTGGGTCATCAAGGATTTTCCAAATGGGACAGTATTTACTGACATGTTTTCTGCAGTGTTACAGGATCTGGTAAAAATCTCATCTGAAAGATACAGTGATGCTTCTCCACATTTAATGAGATTACGTTCTGTGCACCCATGATGCATCAAAAATATTTTGTCGGAAATTGTTTAATATAATGAGTCTATCAAGCATTGCATCATGGGAACATGGTGGGCTTTTGAATAATGCTCTCAAAGCTGTCTGGCATTATGAGAATTTTATGCACTAGCATGTTGAAAGATTACAATACGATCTTGAAATTCATTTAAACTGACTGTATGTTTTCTCTGCACCATCATAATGTAGACAAAAAAGAGGAATACTCCCATCACTGTATCAGTCACTTCCTCATCGCTATGTACAAATACATAACCAAAAGCCACTTTGGGGAGGAAAGAATTTATTTTGGCTTACAGTTCCAGAAAGCAATGGCTAATCATCACTTTAGTGGGGAGGAAGCAGAGGAAAGACAGAACATGGATCCAGGTTACAGAAATCTCAATGCCAACCCCCAGTGACCCACTTCCCCCAGCAAGTTTTCACCTCCTAAAATATCCACAACCCACCCAAAGAGCACCACCAGCTTGGGACCCAATGTCCAAACACAGAAGCATGTGGGTGACACTTACCTCCAAGCTGAAGCACTGTTCTGAAAGACTATGTACACACTGGCACATGTACAGTGTTCTGGATTTTATAGAGTATCCTAAATTGATTGCATTTCTGCATGTTTCAGTCATTTAGCAATAATTTCCTGAGCAGCTAGAATGTCCTATACTGGAAATGGACTTCTAAAGAAGCCCTCAATTATGTTGAAGATACTTTGATAATTTAAAAAGTTCTGTTTTGTTCATTTTAAGGCAGATCAGTGCTGAATTCTATGGTGAGGAGGAAAAATAAAAGAAACAGGTCTGAAGCAAATGAGTAAAACTTTTCTACATGACAGGGTGGTTTCATGAAGGAAGATGAGGCAGGTTGTTAAGATCTAAATATTGATGTACTTGGCAATCATGTCTAGGACTAGATGCATCATTTAGTGATATAGCAAGGGTCATTGTATGTGTTGTTGGTGAAGGTTTGAGGTCTAGAGAAATGACAACAAAACTTCTAAGACTGAGACTCCGTAGTAGACAAGGTATAGTATCTAGGCTGTTAAGTTATGTAGCCATGGTATTGAATCCCATCTTTGGACTGAATAACTATAAAAATTTGGGCAAGTTATTGATTCTGAAAATGTCAGTTTTACCATTAGAAAAAAAAAAGGAAAACTAATTGAACCAGTCAGTTGTGAAGACTTAATGTTACAGAGCCTGAAAATAAAAAACCATCCAAGGCCTAGAACATTCAATTATTAAAAGTCCTGCTGGAAAGGTAACTGAATGACTGTTACTGTTACAACACATCAGTGTTGCAATTTGGGATGGAAATTGTTAGATCTGGGGAAAAACCATTTGTAATTTGGAGTTCAAATAGGATTTACTAGGTTAATTGTACACTAAAATCACTGATGTTCCTAGCATTTAGTGGTGTCAGAGCTTCTGGTTTCAAAACCTCTCTATTACACTGTGGAAACTGTTCACATGCACACTTGACAACAGACCCCCTAGTAAAGGGAGAGCTGTGACATCACAAAGCACCAGGGGGCGCCCTAGGTTACTCTGAATTGGTGAACCTTGTAAACAATGTAAATGTTTTTGCAAAACATGTAAATAATAGGCAAAGGCCTTTGAAACAACTTGCCATTGTGATTTTAACTTATAATTCATTACAAGGTGCTTTTTCCTGTTGCTTTAATTTTCCAAAGTGAGTAAAGGAAAAAAACAACATAGTGCTCTCTCTAAAAACGATTTTATTTGTGGAATAAATCTTTGAAGGTCATTCATTACAAGTCATCTTTAAGCAAGAAGTATTTCATCTACCAAAGTGAAAGAAGAGAATATTTCCTGAATCTTAGCTTATCTAATTACTTTAAATAATCTAGTCTTTCTGACTCAGTTTATCTTCCTTGAAAATAGGAATGAGCGTATCTACATTGGTGTGTGTATAGCACTATGCACTCTGAGAGAGAGAAGCGGCCATGTTTCCTCTGTAGAAGAGAGGTGAAGCGGACATTGACACTGGAGAGTAGAGGAGATGATCGAACTGATTAGACACAGTATGATACAGAAGGTATAGGAGATAATGTATACATTTTACATGTCACCAGGCAATCTGTTAGTCAGACTTGACCTCTTTCAAAGACAAGTACTAAGGAATTTCCAGCTATTTATGATATTATTTCATGGAAACTCATCACATTTATAAATTAGACTTTGTCCTTTTAGTCCAAGGACAATTGATTTAATTATTCTTTTTCCTAAGGGACTTGCACAGGGTGCTAAATGATTATGAAAGAAATAGATGAGTTTCTCTCCACCCACATCTGTCACTGCAAACAGGATATTTTTCTAGAATCCTGATTCAAAATATTTGACAAACATATAAGTCCTGTAGAATATCGTTGTTTAAAAATATTGTTGGTATTCTATAAAAGATAATACATTTTACTTAAACACCTACAACTATATCCCAAAATCAAACACAGGAATTCCCAGGCACTTAATTATCCTTGAGTATGAAAAGAGCTCTTGTGCATATGTTATGCATATATTTTCTATCAGTCACTAATAGTTGCTTCTCCAATATTTATTAATTATATTTTCTAAAATAAATGTGCTATCCTGAATATAAATATATCTTGTTTAAATATGATCCTTTCAATATTTTTCTTTAGTGAAAATTACCAAGTGATCTTCATCTGGCCTTGACTGACTCCTGGGGTTAGCGTTAAGAGAGACTTTTTTTTTCAGACATGGACTCCAACATGAATCTTTGCTCCTTTGAACATTTCCTGTTCCTTTTCATGGTGACCCAGTCCTTCTGAGACAGAGAGGACAAATGGCACAGGCTAAGAGCAGGAAGCTAGACACAACCTCTGACCTCAGAGACTTCACCAGCCCTGAACTGCCTAACTGTACATTCTCTTTTCCAAGACAGAAAACCATCACGTAGGCTGTGTATTACAGGAAGCCAAGTATAACTGCAAATATAATTTGGTGAGAGAGAAAGTTCAAATGGCCTAACTTTATCATCTACTACTATAAGTTTAAAAATGACATTTAATCAGTAGGTTACACAAATTATGTGTGTGCATATTTATATAATGAAACACAGCACATGAAATATATGATGAGGTAGACAACTATGTAATATCATTAAAATAGCTATGACAGAAGATGAGGTTGAAGAAATAAAGGAAATTACAGAATGTATAATATGCTTCAAGGAGAGTTATACTCATCTAAATTCTATTTCTCCATAACTGGTTGTAGTGAGTCAGTGTCATAGGAAAGTCAGAGCCCATGGTAGAGACATGTCCTGAGAGCTCGTCTGTAAGAGCAGGAAAGAATCTAGTCTGTCTTAGAGGTTAGCCGGGGTACTTCCACATTTTATATATATATATATATATATATATATATATATATATATATATATTGAATTGAACATCTAGTGTATATATACATTAGATGTTCAATTTTTTTATGTTGACCAAAGATAATTGCAATTTCACAAAACCATCTTTAAAAAAGCTTTTTAAAGTATTCAGATTTTATTTCTGTTTATTGATTAGTTGTATGCCACTAAAAGAACTATTACTGTATTAAAATAAAGATGCACACCTGGAATTTCAGAGATATCAATTACTGATAAAAATTATGGATCCATAATTTAAATTGTTAAGTAATTAATGTAAGTTTTTGGGACTGGAATGTTAATGTTTAGTTAATGTTGGACTCATTTGTTTATAGCCAAAACCTATCTCATGAATTCTAAATTCACAGTGGAAATGCTCTGCAGACATCGTTTTTATGTTTTTTGAAGTTCTTTTTAATTGCTATACATTTAATTCTGGGAAAATTAAAGTGTAAATCTCCCAGAAATCTATGCACTGTTCATGCAAGCAATAGAAGAAATACTACTTGTATTCACAAATACATGCTCACTGCCATCTGTGTCCACGCAGGGAAGTCATTTGTACACTCAGCTCACAAACGTGTGAGAAACCTGACTGCCTTATTTAATCGTCCTTATCACACAGAAGAGAGATGTAGGAAACATTAAAACATTTCACCATATTTATACATTTTCTCCTCAAATTATTAGTTAATCACTATATATATATATATATATATATATATATGTATATATATATTTGCTGTTGACTTTTTTGCTTTAAAAATTCCAACTTAGATTCTTTTTTTGGTATTGAATTATGCAAATATAAAATTTTAAAGTACTTATAAATTGAGTCGTGAGAATTAATGAATCAGTGCCAATTCACAGGAGAAATAGAGACAGTGGGGGAAGCAAATAATGACCTTTTGGAATTTGAGTGTAGTATGAATTAAACAAAATACATTTCCCCCCGATGGACCCTCTAGGGATAGTTTTTGAATATGACTGACAGTTCTATATAACCTCAGCCCCCTTCCCTCCCCAGCAGCAGCCAGACATCAGTGGAACAAGATAAGCTCTTTTGCTTTTTGTTTGTCCATTTTCATTATGGCTGATGGCTTTGTGATTATTCATTATAACAACATTATACTCCAGAGGTCACCACTGCATCAAATTTTGAAGGCTTTTCTATTCAGGTGAAAGAAGGTGTGGCATTTTATTTTATTAGACAACTATCACACACATTAAACACAACCTAAAGAACTGAAACTGTTTCTTCTTCTGAAGTAACTAGTGTCTACAATGTTTGGATCAAACCTAGCATGATCAGTAATCTCAGACTTTGGGGCTTGTATCCATCCTATGTAGCCTTTCCCTTTTCTCTAATAGTTACTTGAACGATTACAGCTGATGTATGTGGTATGTGTCCGGCTGCTATGTTCTGGGCCTAACCCTGAACCACCTGAGGGAAAAAAGGCCCACTTGCTGTTTTAAAAGGGAAAACCTTCAAATGCCTTAAGAATAGTGTTGACGTTCTTTTACGCCTCTCATAAATAACAAAAACTGCCTTGAACTATGTGTGTAATTGTGTATGGCTGGTAAAGACAGGCAAAGTCTTTTATAAACATTATTTAATATTCCTTAAATATCACAACAGGGGAATGACTGAGCTGCCACCATTGGATTTCTTTAAATCATTCTTCACATTTTATATTGATTTTTGTTCCAAAATAAAATTAATCCAATGTATTTTTATGAAGCATATACTCTACTGTGAAATATGGGAAGAGATAAACTAAAATGGAAACTTGAGGTATGATTTTTGGAGATGTTTCAATGTATTTACACATGGAATCCATGTAAGAAAGGATGTCCATGCTGTCACACGATTGTTACCCCAGTGTCACACCATTATAAGAGAGGGACGAAGTGTTACAGTTTTATATGGAGGGAGAAAAAAGAGATCATAACTGGTGTTTGGGGAAAGGGCAGTGATGTTGGATCAATCAGATAAAATTGAAATGGAATTTGGAGAACAAATGGTTGGAGATTCAACTGGCTGGGCAGGAATTAAACGTTTTAAGCCAAAGCTTTGCTGTGGTTGTGGTTCTGAGGAAGGAAATAACAGCAAATCAGGTCTGAAAGGTGGTTTCCACAATACAAGTACAGGCCCATCACTGCCTGCAGAAGTGACTTCACTAAGCCACAGTGATGGCTTGAAAAGCTCTCCATCAAGTAAATTCGATGAGAAGCCTGCAGACCTCCAGCTAGGGATGGCATCTAGCTTCTCATTCTGACTTCCCTTGAGTTATATCTCAGGTCTCAATGAACCCGAGCTGGTAAGTCATGAAGACGCTGCTGGATCCACACGTCTGTGCCTTTGCTGGCGTTGTCTCTTGTGGGATGCATTTGTGTCATTCAGCAAAAAAAAAAAAAAAAATGCCACCATGTTACCCTGTCCCACTTGCTATGAGAGACATAAACATCAACACAGCAGCATCTTTATTATTGGAAGAGGCCAAAAAAATGTTCTGTCAGATTTTTGCTATTGTGACAGCACACTTGAGGTAAACAATGCAATAAAAGAGAGATTTATTTTGGATCAAGATTTCAGGGGTTTTGATTCATGGTTATCTGGCTCTGATACTTTGGGTCCTGTGATGAGGTGTGGAGGAAAGACTTGGCAGAATATAGTTGCTTGAATTTAATTTTCCAATAATATTCATTAGTTCCTGTTAAATATCACCTCATTTAGATTTAGTTTGGGATTTCTCCTTCCTCCATAGTAACAAACTTTTCTCTTTGATTCCCTCAATTAGCTATTTTTTTTCTTTATAACACCTGGATAATTCTTTACACACACACACACACACACACACACACACACACACACACACACACACACACATATATATATATATATATATATATATATATATTATTAATTGTAAAATCCATTTTCAGTTCAAATTCTAGGATTTTTAAGTATGTCTTAGGATAGCTTTCCTTCCGCTGCCTGCCAGGAGAGTGTGTCACTAGGGGCAGATCTGATCTCTAGCCCAAAGGTATGCAGAACAGTCTAGCTCTGCCTGGGTTCTTACTGTATGCTGCCAGCTTTGGGCTTCCTTGTTTTGCTGCCTATTTTTGTTGTATCTCTCTACTTGGATATGTGTAAGTTTACATTTCACTTCTTGTACTCAATTTTTATATCAAATTTTTAGAAATCTGATTCTTCTATTTTTATTTCTGTAGCTATTACATTTCCTGATGCTTTCTTGTATACTTTTATTTTAAATTATTTTTCTCAATGATCTTTCTCTCTGAGACTTCTCTGGGATCTTCCTTCAAAGATGATCCTTCAAAGAAGGTCTCACATCATGGGGATGAGCAGCCCAAGTTTACTTTCTTTTTGTTTTTTTTTTTAATATTTTATTTATTCATTTTCAAGGAGAGAAAGAGAGAGAGAGAGAGAGAGAGAGAGAGAGAGAGAGAGAGAGAGAGAGAGAGAGAGAGAGAGAGAGAGAACGCACCAGGGCCACCACCTTGTGGGTCTGGCTTATGTGGGTCTTGGGGAATTGAACCAGGGGCTTTAGGCACTGGAGGCAAGTGCCTTAACCGCTGAGCCATCTCTCCAGCCCCCAAAGTTTACTTTCGATTAAAATGCTTTAACCCTGTATCCCATGGACTGACCCAGGAAGCACACTGAGGAGGGCCCTCAGTGGGGGCAAGGAGGAGGGAATTGGGGGTATCATCATAAGACTTGCTCATACCTCGTGTCTATTTACAATAAATATGGAAGAAAAAATTCTCAGTCTAGGGAGCTGTGGCATAGTTAAGTGGCACAGTGCATTGTTACAATTCATAAAGTTCTACATTTAATACTTGCTATGACAAAAATAAAAGAATAAAAGTGCATATTAAGTAAATAAAATGCCCCAGCCTAATTTATATCATATATATTCTATATTATATTACATATAATATATAATGGATTTTTTCTACAAATAATATTTACTTATACCCAAATATTACATGGAAATCATTTCTCAGACTACGCATAAAACTCTAGACTTCAACAAAGGGTTTTGTTATTTATTTACTTATTTATTTATTTTGCCTGACATATTTGATGATTTTTTTTTTTTTTTGGTTTTTTGAGGTAGGGTCTCACTCTAGTCCAGGCTGACCTGGAATTCACTCTGTAGTCTCAGGGTGGCCTTGAACTCACAGTGATCCTCCTACCTCTGCCTCAACGAGTGCTGGGATTAAAGGCTTGCACCACCATGCACGGGTTGATGATTTTTTTTTCCAGTTCAGTATCTTTCTACAAATCATGGTTCTTTGAAAAGTCTTGACTTTATTCTGGTGTTTCATCTCACACAGGCACGTTTCCCTAGCTCAATGCGAGAGCCATTGTAACTGCTGCTCTAGGTCTCCATGAAGTCTAGCTTTTCTAAGGATATTCACGCATAGCTTCCTCCCTTGCTGCTCTCCCAGGAACTGTGTCCCTACTTTGTTATTATCCTTAAGACATTTCCCCTTACAATCCTGAAAGTTGTCCATGTTTTAAGCATAACTTGTAAATTTTTATAAGGAAATTTTAGTATATTGTTTTATAATACTAACAGACAGTACTGACTATCAATTAAAGCACAGAATTGATATTCTATGCTAAATATAAACACAGAATATGTCCTAATTAAAATAAACCCCCATTGAGTAAATTAGAAAAAACACATTTAAAAAGTATTTCTCAGGTTTTGAGATTCTTGCTAATCTTTTTTGTTAAATAAATATCCTACTTAAGAAACTTATAATTGGTTTTAGCTATTAATCTCAAAAACTCTTCTGCTTAGCTCCTCAGCTTTTCTAAGATTTAAAACAATTGCATTACTTTGCCATAATTCTCACTTTAATAATAATACACGATAAATTAAAAATTCAATAAATTAAAAACATGATTCTTGTGTTAATATCTATGAACTTATTGCACTGATATGGAAGTGAACAAGTTAGGAAAGTTGAATGCAAGAGATTTTGAAGAAATGATACAGAAACAAGTTTATTATACCAAAAATTGCTGTTTTTATGTCCTAAAAGTAATCAAAATATTTCATTTCTTCTGACCCTAATTGTTTACATATGGACAGTGCAAATGTCTGTGCATTAGCCTGTAACTTCAAAGACCAAGCCATAAACATCAGTAAATATAATATTACAGGAATAATATTATGAAGAATTAAATGACTTTTGGCTTAATCTGTTAGGTCATACTTTTCCTCTACTCTAAATATAAATTGTTGGAGCACAGTTACAGTTCTTTTTACTATTCTCCAACTAGTGAAAAGTACAGTAAGAACGCAGTGGGTAATTGGAGAATATGCTGAAATTCTGACTTAATTAATGAGTACTTCTGTCAACTCCTTTGTGTACTTTGTACATTCCTCTAAACAAGTTCATCAGAGTTCTGTATATATCCTTCTTGTATATCAAACATTCTGTACTCTCCTATGATTATTATATAGTAAGTGATGCATGAAAGATATAAATGCTTTAAAATACCAATACCAGGTCCTACCTGTACTACAAGGGAATCATAGAAAAATATTTTCCCTATAAGGCATGCATCACTGTGTTGTGTAACAACATCTGCATGGGAAGACACGAAACAAAGTACCTGTTTCCTATATGGATGCATCCACGTATCACGAGCTCAAAACACAATCCTATAAAGATGCCAGATGTGTGACCTATGCAAACACATCACACACAGACACACACACAGACACACACACACACACCAAAATATGAGGAACTCTTATTACACATTTTCTTTAATTCTGCCTTCCCTGAATCTATTAGTTTTTCTTTTATGAAGCTTCACTGTGATTTCTAAATTACTTTGGGCTAAAATATTAAGTGGAGTAGATTTGTATGTGCATCATCATAACCACATTTTTCATGTAATGTCCAAAATCCCTGGAGAAACTGTCTTGACTGTACAGGATGACCAACCAGCAGGCCTCCATCTTTCAAATGTCATTGAAGTCTCTTAATCACTGTGGAAACCAAATTGCACTCTTTTACACACACACACACACACACACACACACACACACACACACACACACACACACTCACACTTACATACACTTTCAAAATGTCCCTAAAATTGTATTTTCATAGCTCTGGACCATAACAGCAAATTTTATTCATTTATTAAAAAAACCCTTGGACCTCATACATTCATAAATGCTTTTGTTGACATTTTAAATCATTCTCCACACTACTTTATTGATATATAGCTATAACGTGTACACATAAATCAGTGGTTCAAAGGATATGTGATGTAGCTCATAGATCAGATCCCTTGCATGAAAGGCCAAGTCCCCTGTCTCTGTGTTTGTAAACAGAGAAAGAAATACCTCTATCCCTGAGTTTTTATGATGAGAAAATGTATTTCAATAATAAGATTGAAGAAGTATCTTAGTACATGTTAGCTATTTTCTTATTAAGCATTAACCATAACCCAAAAATCCACTAGCTGAAAAATTTCAAAGTCTAAAACATTTTGAGTATTAATGTAATTTTCCAAAGTGGAAAATTCTATACCTAACCTCATATGATGGGCTATGTAAAAAATAAAGATGATTAAAAATAATTGTAAAAATTATTTTCAGGTTATGTGTGTAAGATTTACATAAGTCACAGGACATTTCATGTTCTGTCTTTTGTCTCAATCCCAGGTATTTAATTATGCATATGCAGACATTTAAAGAACTGAGATAGAGAAAACAAACAAAGCATGTCATCTCAAATACTTTAAATAATAAATATTCAAATGATAAACTCCTTGAGCTCAGGGCATTTGCATAACTTTGCATGGATTGTTGATAGTCAACTTATAGTTTCCTATTAATTTGTTCCTATTAAGTTGTAGTTTTTGTAAAAACACAAGGTCCTCATAGCAAAAAATAACTTGAAAATGTTTTAATGTTGCTCAAAACAGTATATGTTCTATCCCACAAATGAATTACTAGAGGCAAAAAAGTGCTTTGAGAAGACACCAAATATATAGGAAACAAAAGCAAAATTGACAAATGAGATCATAGCAGTCAAAAAAGCTCTGAAAAACAAAGGAAGCAACCAGCAGAGTGAAGAGACAGCATACAGTGGGGGAGAAATTATTTACCAATCATACCTCTGACAAGGAATAATTATCCAAACTGTATGGAGAAGTCAAAGAACACAATAACAGGACAGTAAATGATACAACTTAAAAAATATTCTAAATAACTGAACAGATATTTTCCAAAAGGTGGCATACAAAACATCATTCCTGTCATAGTCAGCCACATGTCACTGGGATGAATCTCCAAACCAGGCACAATTTTGGGGAAGAAAGTATTTATTGAAATTAACAGATCCAGGGGAAGTTAAGGAAAGGCTTGATGCCCTTTCACAGATCCAAGCAGATACAGCCAGCCAAAGACCTCCAAAGCCAGCCAGCAACTATAACACTATAATTCACAAAAACAACAGGATTGCCAGACTTGAGTTCTGGCTTTTCTTTTGCATATCTAACCCTAGTATTTTGCATCCAATTTAGAAAGGGTGTCATGACCCCAGGAGGCCAGGCCAAAGTGACACTTCCTTCAGCCAGAAGCCTGGAGACAATTAATAATTTTAATAAACCATTGATTCTATTGGGGAACATCTATTCAAACTACCACAATTACCATGAAGAAAAAAGTAATCAAAATCAAAGTGAAATACTACCTCAACCAAGTTAGAATAGCAAAAAAAACATTGGACAGCAGATAGCAAATTCCTGTGAGGAAGTTTTAAGAATGTAACTCGCACACTGTTGGTAGGAAGGTAAGCTAACATAGATAGTATAGAAAAAGTCCAGAGGAACCTGAAAAAATACAACCAGCCAACCAAACAAACAAAGCAAGAAGGAAACTGCCATATGATCCATTACTGGATATACAAGTAAAAGAATCTAAGTTGAAAAGATACCTGCACCCCCACCAATATTGAGTATAGCACATTTGACAATGTATTATGTGGAATGAATAAACATGACATGCCATGCGCACACAATGAAATTGCATTCAGCTACAGAAAAGTACAAAATTCTGTCATTTGCAATGACATAAATGGATCTGCAGAACTTTATCTTCAGTGAAATAAATGAGAAACAAAAAGACAAACATTAATGAACCCACACATATGTGGAATCCAAAAAGATGACCTCCTACAAATTGAGTCTGATAGTTTTCAGAGCCTTCAATGATTGTGGACAGGGGGACATAAGAAGAGTTAGTCAAAGTTACCAAGTTATAGTCAGATAGAGAGAGTGTTTTCTGATAGTTCACGGCACAGGAGTGAATGCAATTAATACAAATGTAACACATAGATCAAAATCAAAAAGACAAGAAGTTTTCATATATTCACAATAAAGAAATGACAAAAATTTAAGGTAATATATATGCTAATTTTTCTGAGTGGATCATTCCCAATTTGTGCTAAAAAATCATGATGCACCTCAAAAATAATGTGCAAATGTTGTTAAGACCATAATAGAATTTAAAAAAGAGGTGCTCAAAAGCTGAGAAAATGAAATCGTTCTTCTAGTCATTGATCTCAGAATGTCTTTGGGCAAAACACAGACCTGATCTAGAATCTCACCTTTCCCACAACCAAGAGCAGTAGCACCTTCTGCTTTAACCTCTAGTGAGAATGTGACAAGGTGACAATCTGTATAGTGTCTTTGTTCTCCAGGATGTGATATGATTATCTGTCCTCTTATTAAAATTTCTCTCTCCTGAGTTATCATCCATAATAAAGGGTCTTATGAATCATGTTCTCTTATGCATTTATTTTACTGGTGGAAGGTGTGTCGGCCCTGTATGTCTTACCTACTGAACAATGCTAAATATCCATAATTTATTATTTAAATGAGCAATATTGCATAAAACTTCAGTGTTCTCTTGGTCAGCTTTTATGATCCCATTAAAAAGTGCAGGAGAAGGCATAGCATTCAGATGACAGAGAGCCTCTGCTGATAGTCTCCATGGCCCACAGTGAAACAGTCACTTTCAAATTAACTAGGGAAGAAATTGACCCAAGAGATAGAAAATATATTAATTTACAATAATAATATGTGCCTATCACTGCCACTTATTATTTATTTTAACTTGGTCTTATACGATTGATTAATATATTTTTGGACTGAAGGAATTATTGAACTGAATTTGATTAAGTGAAATAAGTTTTAAGTTAACAAAGAATTATAAAACACATCCCGGTGTGAGGCTGAATCCTAGCTTCTGCATTGGTTTGATGTCACTCATTGCATTGTCTTCTGAAAGATGAGGATGAAAATGTCAACCCCACAAGGCTCATTAGAGATTCAGCCATGAATGAGTAATGTGAGGTTTATTTTCTCAGTGATTATTATATGTGTTGCATGTGTCTAAGCTCTGGGTTCAGAGCTCTGAATCCCCATGGTGGGTCCAGCACTATGCCATGTAGCCTACTATGCTCCCTAGGTACTAGTCACAAGATGCTTACTAGCATAGGGCTTCCCCAATGTGTCAGCCAAAAATGTCTCCAGTTCCTGTCCAAATCCCCCAGAAGACAGACTTCCCCATACTTCCCCATAAGAACCACTGTTTTCTTTCTTCTTTCTTTCTTTCTTTCTTTCTTTCTTTCTTTCTTTCTTTCTTTCTTTCTTTCTTTCTTTCTTTTCTTCTTCTTCTTCTTCCTTCCTTCCTTTTCTTCCTCTTCCTCTTCCTCTTCCTCTTCCTCTTCCTCTTCCTCTTCCTCTTCCGCTTCCTCTTCCTCTTCCTCTTCCTCTTCCTCTTCCTCTTCTTCTTCTTCTTCTTCTTCTTCTTCTTCTTCTTCTTCTTCTTCTTCTTCTTCTTCTTCTTCTTCTTCTTCTTCTTCTTCTTCTTCTTCTTCTTCTTCTTCAAATAATAAAACTAAGTAGAAACTTGGTATGGACATAGCATTTGCTGGTACCACCATTTCTCCCTTCCCTTCCCCCATTTCATTGTGGGTCCTCCTCTGCGTGATTGCTGGGATGCACCATAGGGCTCTGGGTTATGAGTTGTCAGAGCAGCAGTCAGTCTTTGAGGGGGGCAGGATTACCTCTGGATGTTCCCTCCCACTATGCTGCTCTTGATACCTTTCTGCCCCCTCTTCCACAAACTACCCTGAGCCATAGTGCATGTGTCTTAAGTCGACTTTAGTGTTGAGCTCTTAGTAACTTTTTCTGTTTTGGTACATTTGGAGACTCCCTGGCAGGAGATGAACCACCCCTGGCACATCAGCTAGGGCCCAGGTGATAAAACTACAGAGGAATTGGTGAGAGAAGCAAGAGCACTGCCTCCACACTGAGAACCATTGATTTCAATAGTAATAGATTTTGTGTAAGGAATATAGAAATCATGAAATTACCTAATTCCTGAATTCCAGGAGTATACACTCTAATGGAATGAAGAGTCTTTGAGGCATAGAAATGGAACTGTGTGTGTGTGTGCTTGAATTCAAGCCATGAAAACAAGTCTCTAGTTATTTCATTTATTTACATGTAGAATCTAGATCACCATTAAAATGAAGCTGATATTTCAGGATTTTGGCTAGTGGCTAAAAAAGTGCGTACATATTAATATTTTGCTTATTTTATAGTTTTAAATTAAAATGGATTTAAGACCCACTTCAGAATGGCAATAAAATAGCTAAAATAAAATTAAGTAATTACCCCACACCTCAGACTAAATAAAATATATACTAAAAGATCAAAATGAGAAAACTGATGTAAATTTTCATACAAAACATGATCATTCCCAGCATATTCATACTATTAACATATTTCCTATAAGAACATCATGCTTTTTCTGTTGTGAATATTACATAACAATTTTAAATTTCACCTGAGTGTGCAGGGAAAATCCTAACATATTTAAAGGTAAAATAACAGATTAAAAAATAAAATTATAACTAAAGCATTTTCTTGACAATGTAAAGAAATATTAATACTTCTACTCATTTATAAAATAAGACAAGAAATATGAACAAATCCCTAGGCAGGTTAGATAGTACAGTCTGGTAATACTGACCTGTAAATCCAGGGACAATACAAGCATGTTTTTAGTAAATTAAAAGACTCCCCCAATATTTTCTGAACTCATATTAATTTTTTAGTATGAGTCCAAATATTTGATTGAGTACATATTAATACATAAAACATAATGTGCTCTTGTTCTTTTTCAGTTTACTTAGAGTGGACAGATAGAAAATAAAGAACACAGCTTCGTCATTTAACACTGATAGTGACAAATTCTCTCTAAATAACAACACAACGAGGGCAAAGCTATAGACAATGTAGACTTTAAATGTAGGTCGGATATTTGAGTCAGAAAACTCACCTTTGCACAGGTAACAGTTGAGCACTGAGAGGTAAAGAAATACCTAAGACAGCAATATGCACAGTGCTGGATTTTATTCTGCATGTGATGAAAAGCCACAGGTAAAAGAAATTTGAGGAGTGGTTTATGCAGAGTAAACCCTAAGAGAAAATCTTGCAGCAGGAGGACATGTGAAAGATATCAGTAGTTTGTTGGATGATATTTGCAGGGGGAGTGGTGGGAAATCGATATGCGATTAGAAGATAAGACCTTCTGAATTTTTGATGGTGTGTGTGAAGGATGATAGGAAAGGTGGAGAAATATCTTCAAAGTATTGATCTGAGAAACAACATAGAGATGTTGTGTTTAATGAGACAGGAAAAGTTTCAAAGAGTTTTGGGTCACCAAGAGTTTGATATGAACATCTTCTTTGAGATGATTATTGAGCTCCAATATGGAGAAATTTCTCATGGGCTCGTAGAGAGATGGGCCCTGACTTCAAAGGAGGAGCAGTGCCTGGGTGCACATGGAGAGATAGCTCTAAAGACACAGTTAGCATGAAGTCCTGAATAATTGTAAAGGCTTGGGAGATACATGTGCGTATGTGTGTGCACACAAGTGAGTAGGTATTCTGGTTTTACTACAAACTCTCCCACATGCCCTGTGTTTGATTGATTGTGGTTCTGTTCATGGAGGTTGTAAAGCTTTGGGGAGGTGAAACGATGCTGGAGAAACTGTGCCACTTGGGGCAGGCTTTGATATTTGTACAGGTCAGGCTTGCTGAGCATTTGCTCTCTACTTAACTCTTGATGGGGTAATGAAGTTTTTCCTGGCTGGCTGCTCCTGCCATGATGAAATTTCCCCTTAAAACTGTAAGTTGAAATAAAACCTTTTCTTTTTAAGCCTATTCTGACCAAGTATTTTGTCTCAGCAATGAGACAGTACACAAACACACACTTCTTTACTATAGGATCTGAGAGAGTTGAAAGAAATAAGACCAGAGTAGACGGAGAAACCAGATCTTAATTTTGAGTGCCAGACACAAAAGTAATCAGGGTTGCTTAAAGACATGAATGATTTTAAGACTGAAACAGGACATAGAGAAGATAAAGATGGAATACTTTTTGGTCCCAGAGAAAAAAGGGCCAAGTGGAAGGGGTATAGGAGGCAGGGGAAATAACTTCCAGAGGACAAAGCTGGATTCTCACATGCAGTTGGGAATGAGTTCTGCTGGCTGGTATGAAGGTGCACTGTATACCCTTAAGGCAATTTTACTCTATAGGTGTTATTCCACCCAGGTCCATTAGGACCTGGAGAGTGAACATGAGAGTGCACTCCTTGAGAACCTGGAGTGTATGTGATCTATATATCAGGTTTGACTTTGACTTACTTGAGTAGTTGGTGAAAAGCTTTAAAATCAAATGATGTCTTATGGCTCTGATCTCACTGTAATTGATCAATGATATTTTTAAAAAGCAGAGGAGGGCATGATATTTGTCATTTTAAGTGAAAACGCTGTAAATAGCTTTTAATGTAGTGCTTCTTAACTTGGAGTTACAATTCAAGTAGGTTTGAAAGGCAAGTTTTGAAATACATATTTATGATACAGTATTACTTCAGTTATGTTCAGACATAAAATGTGGTATGAACTTTTATGCTTACGGTTATAAAAATGATAAAAGAAGTATAATTAAGAAATTAAGTAAAATTGCCTTAAGGGTATACAGTGCACCTTCATACCAGCCAGCAGAGCTCATTCCCAAATGCATGTGAGAATCATCTATGGTACTTAAACATGCTGAGGCATAGTCCCATCTTGAACTGTTTTTATCTCATTTGTCTAATATATAGAGGTATAAGGTCAGTAAGTCCAATAAAATTCATTTCAATTAAAAAAAAGAAAAAAATCAGTACTTTCAAAATCTGAGGCAGGAGAAGTTCTGTAAATGTGATGCCAGGATGTGCAACATAGAGTTCTAGGTCAACCTTTCCTTTTTTACATAATCCAACTGTGACAATTTCAGACAAGCTCACAGATTCCAGGCCTGACTCCCCAACCCCTCCTCCCATGCTCTTGAGTGGGAGATGTCTAGCTAGAGTTCAAACCTAGATGCTAAAACTGATTTGTCAGGTATGGACCAGAGCTGTCTCTCTGACTTACTTGGTGGAGGTCTTAAAAAGTCACTAAAACAAAGTCCAGCTTCTTATTCCTGTACATGGTGTTTTAGGAGAAGGACTTCTGAATCTCTAGGCTTTAGGAAGGTAAGGCCTTCCCCCACCCCACCCCTAAGAAGGCAGTGGCTGGAGTGAGGGAAGACTTCATATTTTTCCCATATGGAGTAGGAGGTGTTTCTAGCTAGAGGTCAAACCTAGGTGCTAAAACTGATTGGTCAGGTATAGACCAACAAGTTGTCTCTCTGCTCACCTGGGGCAGGGAATACTCACTGAACAGAAAATTCTGCCTTTTCTTCCCTCATATGGCCTAGCAGAAGGATATTAGATAAGATCTCCCAGCCCCACACCACAGCCTAATAGCTGTGGTGAGGGGTTGGCTTTCTTTCCCACATGAACCTTTCCTTCTCATGATCTTTTCTTTTATTGCTTGTTTAGCTGAACAGCATAGATTTTGTTAAAACCACTCCCATGGGCTCTGTCACAGTCAGCCACACACTGGTGGGATGAATCTCCAAACCAGGCACAGTTTGGGGGAGGAAAGTATTTATTGAAACTACAGATTGGGGGGAAGTTCCAAGTTCCAAGAGGCTGGCCCTCTTTCACAGGTCCAAGCAGAGAGAAAAACCCATCACCTACCCCATACGCACAATAGCAAACAGGCAGGAGGGCCAAAGAGAGAATTTCTTCCCCTTTACATAGCCTTAGGGTGGGGTCTTACACCCTTCCCAGATTTAATGGCTTCCTGAGTCTCTGGAATTTCCTTCCTGCACTGCCCACACAGGAAAGGATGTTTAGTTCTAGCTTCTTTGAGCTTCTTTACATCCTGCCCCCTACTGAGAGGCTGCCTTCCTATTAACATCCTCAGAGACCCACCCAAGATAATTTAAAAAATCAAGTTGACAACAAAACCTAACCATCACAGGCTCTATCCACACTGGTGGCTAGAGATCTCTGTAACTTCCCATTTTCCTTTAAATTAAGTCTCCCACTATACCTTATCCTCTGGCCGTCTATAATTTTAATTCTTTAATTATATAGGCAAGAATGCGGGTACTCCTTAAATTCTGAGGTTCATTGGAATTATTTTGCTGGGTATTATCTAAATTCTAATCCCCAGCTCCCATGCTACACAACAATGCCGATGTCATAAAACATACTCAGGATTAAATTTAATGAGCCTGGGTCAGAGGTCTAATCTGACAACAATATTTTTTCAAAGTTGTTATTCCAATGTGAAGTCAGGATTTAGCAACACTATTCATACACTTAAAATCAGAAAGCCTGTACCACAGAGTTTAGGCTCCTGTAAAATCAGAAATAGACAAATTGTGTCTGTAATATTTACTGTGAAAATATGTTAATTGTATTCCATGGTGAAAGAGGTTCCTTTCTGATGGCAGTAATATGAACAGTTATGCATCTCAAGGGGGGGGGACACATTGTATTAACTTTTTGCAGGCCACAAATCCTAGAGGCAAATTGATGGCCAATTTTTAAGAAATTTTACATGTATTTTGTGGACAAATCTTATGCCATACTTCTATTCCCTACTTGTGCTAAACTTGTTCTTGAAATTGTCATCTACTGTTCAAGAATCACAAGCCACATCTCTTCATTCTCATAATTCTTTTATTTTTGTAGCCAGAGGAGGTGGAAGGTAAAGAAAAGAGAGATGCAAGTAAATATTCCTAGAGGACTCATCACGTTGTGGTGCTTGGAGTAGACTAACTTGCTGTACTGGGGAGATTTCCCTAATTGGTTTCACAGCAAAGTCCAGTAAGTAAGCAAGCTTCAAACCGCTGAAATTTGAGTAAGTAATGCAAGATAATAGGAAAATTTTATTGACTACCTAGTGCTACTTAGCTTAATTTCGATGCTTTTTAGATTATCCCCTCATGCATTCCTGAAATAAACTGTATTTTTAAACAAATGAGGGAATATTTCACTATATCAATTCAAGCTTTAGTTCAGCAGAAATGTGCTCAGACTTAAAAGTTATAATTTAGATATAATTAAGTAGCAAACTTTAAATTAGGAGAGGGCTGTAGTGAAACATTGAAGTAAATAATCCATCGTGTATTCAAACCGTATTTCTTTGGTAGGTACCATGGATCAAGGAATCTATGGTATAGACCGGAAATTGTATGGCAAACAGAGCAGGCAATGACATAATTGTCACAAAATATTTATTCCAGATGGCAAACAAACAAGCATGAATAATAATATATATTTATTTACAACTTGTGAGAAATGCCATAAATACATTTAGTACTGAGAAAGAAATGTCAGGATTGAGGATGGTATTGGAGCTGATATGACCTATGAATTCAGCAAAAGTTTTGTGACTAAAATTGGATCTCAATCCAGAAGAAAATAATCGTTAAATTAGCAATGGACATTGTTTTAGCCACACACCACTGGGATGAATCTCCAAACCAGGCACAGTTTGTGAGGAATGTATTTATTAAAGTAACAGATCCAGAGGAAGTTAAGTAGTGAAGAAAAGGCTGGCCCCCTTTCACAGATCCAAGCAGAGAGAGAAAACCATCACCAGCACCTCAAGTAAGCACATTCCCACTAGCAAACAGCAGAACTCCAGACTTGAGCTCCAACTGCTCTTTGCATATATATAGCTGAAATTTCACATCCACCTCAGAAATGTCTTAGGATGGAGCCTATTAGGCCAGGACAAGGTGACACCTCCTCCAGCCAGGCAGCTGGGAAAAAAAACAAAAACAAAAACTAATAACTCTTGAATCTATTAGGGGACATCCATTCAAACTACCACAAACATGTAGTAACATAACTGCAAATAGTTAAGAAACTACGATTTCACAGAAAAGGGCAATAATAATAATTATTATAAAAGAGTAGGTATTGGTGAGTGTATTTTCCAACCTATTATCTTTAAATCAATCAAATATGCATCCTGTTAAATCCTTCATGATCACTGATACTTGTTAATCCTTATTTGGACATTTCAGAAGATTTAGAGGCCTTAACTTTCAAAGCAGACATCCAGTCAATTAGGAGAGCCTGAACATTTTCAAGTGCAGAGCTCACAGAAAGAAAGTGAGGACAGATAAGGATGTTGAAAGTACCCCAATTTTCCCATCTGATGTTGCGCCTCCACTTCTGTTCACTTGAAGTTGATGCTGGGCAAGAAAAATTCTGACACATTTTCACAGAGAAAAGAAAAAAAAAAAAAAAAACCCTCAGCCTAAATTAGATTCTTCTAAGAGTCCCAGGATGGCATAATGATAGAGTGTCAGGCAGTGACATTTTCAAGTCCTTCTCACAGGCTGTGGTCTACTAATAAATAATTTGTGGACAGGATGGATTCTTATATATAAGTATGACTGCCTCTAGGGACTCCAAAACACCTAATTTCCTACTTTCTTCACTAGCATGCCTGACAGAGAACTCAAATTTCCCACCTGAAAATTAAACTCCTGATCTTTTTCCAGAAGAGCATTCATCTTCCAGCACCTCACTCCTGGATCAATGGACCTATGTGGGCAATGAGCTTTGTTTCTGTGAAATGACAGCCTTCTCTGGCTCCTCTCTCTGCTCCAGGCTCTCACTACCTTCGGTAGTCAGACCTCTCTCTATATAGTGTGGATCGATCCTGCTCACAATGCTGCTACTTTATCCTAGCTTCTGCAGTCCCCCACTTGGATTTTTGGAGTTACTTCTTAGTGATTTCTTCATGTTCAATTTGGTATCTCTCTATTCTCTATTCTCTCAAAATAGTCATGTTACCTTGGCTATTGGTTATTTTAATGGGTACTTAAAACTTGATAGTGTCTGCTCCACCCTTAACATATTTAACTGGATTTGCACTGATTTGGTTTTGCGTGTCTGTTTCCTGTCTATATTTTCTGCCTCAGTTCAATCCTCACACCCTCATTGGCAGAGGGCTTCATTCACAATAGACCCAAGCTTCTATTATCCTCAGTGCTTGTGTTAGTTTGAATGCATGTCCCCTGTGGTGGTTTGATTCAGGTGTCCCCCATAAACTTATGTGTTATGAATGCTTGATCCCCAGCTGATGACAATTTTGGAATTGGAACCTTGTTGGAGGTGTGTTGTTGGGGGCAGGCTTATGGGTATTATAGCTAGCTTTCCCCTTGCGAGTGTTTAGCACACCTTCCTGTCTCTGTTTGCCACCTGCTGTGGCAGAGGTGATGGCAACCCTTTGCTCATGCCATTGTTTTTCCCTGCTATGATGGAGCTTCCCCTCAAGTCTATAAGCCAAAATAAAACCTTTCCTCCCATCAGCTTTTAGTCGAGTTATTTGACCCAGCATTGAGAAAGCCGAATGCAACATGAACTCGGGTATTTTATTAAAGCTTGTAACTTGGGTCTCCAGCCACCTGGCTGCAGGAGGTATCACTGGGGTAGATCCTGGGGTCCAGCCCAAAGGTGTGTCAGTATGCTGAGCTCTGGGGTCCTGCTTGCTGCCAGTTTTGTGTTTGCTGTGTTACTTTCTAGGTACTTGCTGGCTGATGGTGGGATTTCCCTCTCTGTTAGATTTATGAATAGGAGCAAGCTTCTTCTGCCATAGATGAGACTCACCCTGGATCCGTGTGCTTAAAATAAATCCCTTCCTGTGTCTGGTTTGATTGTCAAACCCAGTGATGTGAAGCCGTCTACTACAGTGCTTCCCTCAGTCTGTTGCCCTTACTCCTCATTATTCCATTCTTCAACTGATTATCTCCATAAATCCTATGCTAGTTTCCTTCATCTAACAACTGAAATTGACATCACTTCTTTTTATATCCTGGTTTTTACTTACTTTTATGAATCGACATATTTAATTTATAATGACATATAACTTGTTTGTCTAATGTTGACTATATTCACTAAAATTTAAGCTCTATGAGGAAATTGGATTTAGCTAAGTTTTAAAGCTGGGCAAGGACCAAACACAAGGATTACTGTCATATCAAAGAATTTGTATTTTACATTGGGTGGGGAACTGCTAGGTATTTATTTACTTAGTTATTGATTGGTTTGTGTGTGTATGATGTGTGTGTATTTATAGGGCTCTTTGCCAGAGCACATGTGTGGGGGGTCAGAGTACATCTTCTAGATGAGTCCTCACTTTCCATACCATATGGGGTGGATAGTCTCTTTCTTATTATTGCTGTTCTTCACAGCTGCATTGCACAGGCTTTATTGTGAGATTTTGGGAAATGCTTCTGTCTCTGCCTCCCATCTCACTGCCAGTTTTCTGGGGATTATAGAAAACCAACATGGATTCTGGCTCTTACTCGGAGCCTGGTGATCCAAACTCAGGTAAACAGGTTGAGTGGCAAGCACTCCATTTATCAAGCCATCTCCCAGCTATGGAACTATTTTAATAATACAGAAATGTATTCATATTTAGGTTTAGTCAGGTCTTTATGATCACTCAGGGAATATGGATCAGACAGGATTCAGGCTATGGTCAAGGAACATATAGAAGACATTATTGAAACGACAGAGATGAGACATTTGAAGGGATGAGATAGGGTGCTGCATTGTGAGAAGAGGAAAGATTGTCAGTATCATAGAAGAGGTAGCGATCAGTGGCTTGTCCCCTGAGGAAGCTACGAAGCAGAGATTAGGACATTGTAATTCCCACTGAACCTGCACCTGAGAAAAAGAAGACGAGTAAAGCTGTGGCTCAGAGTCTCTGAAGGGCTCAGCTCAGAGTGCCTCTGAGACTAAATCCCTGGTTTGGCCTGTTAGGCCAGAGCTTTCCATTCTATTAGTGGTTAGTCACTGGAGATGGGCTTCCCCTAGAAGGAGAATGGCTTGGGTATACAGCAGTCTTCAGGCACTCTCTGACAGAGATTGGCAGTCCAGTGTGTTCTCCTGTAGCTCTCACAGCTGCTAGAAGGGACATTGGATAGAACATCACAGTGTGTGCCACAGGCTCTTAGATGAAGAGCTGAGGAAAGAAAAAAAAATGGGAGTGATACCAGAAGCAGGCATAATGTAAAATAACCAGATCCAGACTTGTATCCTAACAGGAAATATTACATCAATATTCTTTGTAGATAGTAACCGGGATGCTCAGAAGTCAATCACATTTCTAGCTCGATGAAAAGAGGAAGTGGCAGATGGGTCAAGGGCTCCAGTGTGAGGAAGAGGAGATGGGAGTCTTGAAGAAGTTGGAAAATCATTGCTTTCCTCTGTGTGAAGGAAAAAAAAAGTGCCAGCAGAGTTTGGCTGTGAGGAGCAAAAAACCACAAGCTCCTACATTATTTATGCTTCTCAGATTAGTATAATATTCTGGATGCAGCTCTGTATTCTAAGTAAGCATATGCTCTCGCTTGTATTTACTTGTAACACAGAACAGATGCTCTCACTGGGGGGAAATTAAACAGTTGGAAAAGAGCAATCTATAAACTTCCAGGACAGTGAAGATAGGACTGAAAATGAGATGGTCGGAGAAAGAGCAATAACAACAAGGAAGGGGCTGGAAGTCCTCAGACTGTTATTGGCCAATGCTGGCAGGGTAGGAATGAGTAAAGCTGTGTCTCACAACCCAGAACAAAAGGGCCCCAAGCCCCTAAGCCCTGAGTTGGTATTAGGAATCCATCAACAACACACAAATTATCTGCTTCCTCGATGATTCACACACTTCAGGGAAGGAGTGCATTCTCAAACCATCTACTTGAAAACTGAATGGTTTTCATATTTCCTTACAGGATGGATAGAATCTTTAAATCTGGGTGTTATGAAGCTGCCCATTTACTTTTGGCTTGAGTCTGATTGAAATGGAGGCTTTTTTGTAAACTGCAATGGCTCCCAGATGAAGGGTGTTTGCTTTTGAATGAAATGAATTTCCTTGGAATGTGGTAAGCACTAGAAAGGTTCAAGAGATGGGTCAGTGGGGGGGGGGAGCACAGGCTATTTAAGCATTACTTCTTAAATTCAGATCCTCAGAGTCAACATAATACCACATGTGTCCATAATCTCAGCAAGCGTTCCCTACAGTGAGATGGGAGTCAGGAAAATATAGAGCTCATGGGCCTGCTAGACTGACATTCTCAATGAGTGGTGAGCAAGAGACCCTGCCTCAAGTAAGATTGCACATGCCCATGTCGAGAGAGAGAAAGAGAAAGAGAAAGAGAGAGAGGAGAGAGAGAGAGAGAGAGAGAGAGAGAGAGAGAGAGAGAGAGAGAGAGAGAGAGAGAGAAAGAAAGAACTAAATAAGTCTATACTCCCCACTTGAAGACTGTAGTCTTTGGGCAAAGCAGTGAAGATTCAGTCTAGGACAAAGTCACTCATAACTTTGAAAACAATCTCAACTGAATTTTGCTTGGTTTTAAAGAAAGCATGGAGGTGGTAAACTGCCATATTTCAGATTTATTTGAAAATGCTTGATGAATGCATCTTTCCCCTCTGTTCTTGAATCAGACTAGGTATAGGGAAGAAACTGAGTAAGTCCTGAATTTGTCCCTGATCAGATACCACACAGCTAGCATTGGCCAAGCACACTGTAGACCTAACATTCTGCACCTGTCAAATACAAGATTAAGCCTGGTTCGTTCCAGCTCTGAAAAGTTATCTGTCATCTAATATTCTGAGAGATTTTATAGCCAATTCCGAAAGGCATTTTATATTGCTCCAAAAAATGAAATGCACACTTTCAGCTTCCATAAATTTGATATATTTCAAGGTGCCATTGAGGAAATATCCAATGAAAGTTTACATGCTAGCCATCTTGCAACAGAGGGAGAGGCATCATTTAACAGTTAGCAGAATAATTACTAGCAAATGGAAATCAATTATAAATGCCTTTCTTGGTTATTTCTTTTTGGATCTGAAGGATAAACTGTGAAACTGGAATCTCTTGTTTGGGGCTCCTCCTAAGCATCAGTAGTTTTAGTAGAATTCTTGAGTTAATACCTAAACATTTATTTCTATCCAGTAGTCTTTAGTAAAGCTAGTGTCGATTAACCATATTCACACAAGTGGCTTCACACAAAAAGAAATTTATAGCTAGCATCTAAAAAATATTTTTAAATTCCTTTCTAAAGAACTGGTAGGATTTGGACATCATCTTCAAGTTGTGGCTTCACCTATATATTTATACTTTCATATCAGACTGTCTTCTAGACAGGAAGTTTTCAGCTCTGTAATTAACAATCTACAATGGAAGCTTTGACACTTAATTACAGCATCACTAAGACAATAATAACCTTAGAAATGCTAAAGTTGAATGCAGTATTTCTTGACACACCACTCTCTGCCTTCATTGGCTGGGAAAGAATTATATATGCCTAGCGAATAAATCATACAAAAATGAAGGTGTGTGTATGTGTGTGCTTGCACAAAGACAGCATGCATTTACAAGTACTTCTAGTAAAGTCAAGTTCAGTCAGTGCTGATGGTTTGCCTTCAAGTACCATGGGCATCAGGAATGAAGATCACCTGAGACTGGGCTAGACTCACAGAGGCTCTTCACACCCTGCATTTGATTTTCTTCCCTTCCAAGTGAAGACAATGGCGTTTTATCCCCTGCAGATTGCTGGGTTGGTTCTTGGATTCTTCGGCATGCTTGGCACCATTGCCACTACACTTCTGCCTCAATGGAGAGTATCTGCTTTTATTGGCAGCAACATTATTATCTTTGAAAGACTCTGGGAAGGGCTCTGGATGAATTGTATCCAACAAGCCAGGGTCACGCTCCAGTGTAAGTTCTATACCTCCCTGCTGGCTCTCCCACCTGTTGTGGAAGCAGCCCGGGCTCTCATGTGTGTGGCCGTGGCTCTCTCCTTCATTGCTCTCATCATTGGCATTTGTGGCATGAAGCAGATCCAATGCACTGGTTCCAGTGAGAGGGTCAAAGCCTACCTGCTGGGTACATCCGGAGTCCTCTTCATCCTGACTGGCATCTTCGTTCTGATCCCCGTGTGCTGGACCGCCAATATCATCATCAGAGATTTCTACAACCCAGCCATCCACCCAGCTCAGAAGCGAGAGCTGGGGGCGGCCCTGTTCTTGGGCTGGGCGACTGCAGCTGTGCTCTTCATTGGAGGGGGGCTGCTCTGTGGGTACTGCTGCTGCAACCGAGAGAAGCGAAGGTACCGGTACCCACCCCCCACATACCCTGTGCCTCGCAGAGACACCCAGAAGAAAGTGGCAGTGCCCAGTAAGACCTCCACCAGCTATGTCTGATGTGGGCTTGCAGCACCAGCCAGAGACCTAAATTATCATTTTGTTGTCTAAAGTCCTGCCAGGAACTGTAAGTATGTCAGGCAGGAGAACTTGCTTCATGAGCAGTTTGAAATGGAAATGAAAGTTTTAATGTTTTCCCCTGAAGCAGGACTTATTTGGACATTCTGTTTCCTGTGTATAAAATGTGTTTGCTATCATCAGACCCAATACCTTTTCTGAATTATGTAGTGGAAAAATCAAAGATATCCTCAATCAATAAGAGATGTGCAATGATAGGCTAGCCCTTCATGTTTTCTGATAAGAAATCTAAAATTGGAATTCCTATTTCATAGCAGTAAAGCATACACATGTTTTTAAACTTAACCTCTTATGTTCTCTCCAAATTATATATACTAACAAGTACTGGTGATGTTTTACAGGTAATAATCCTAGGAAATTTTATATTTGAAACAATGATGTTTAGTTGAATTTATCAAAATATGTAAATGCCTTTCTTAAAATAAGTGTCTTCTTATTCCTTTAGTAATCTCATACTCTTAATTAGATACTTTTAAGGAAAAGGGAGATTTGACTTCTCTATGCATCTTTGTGAATTGCTAGGTCCCTAATTTATGCTGTCAATCTTGTTTAGAACTATACATTCAAAAACTAATTTATACATGAACACTTTAATGTTTTTATAGCTTGCAATTTCCACTTTCAAGCAGTAGAATCATTTGTCTGGATAAGGAATAACAGCAGAACACCATAAACAGAATTTTATCAAGGGGATATACATGGTTATGAAAGCATTTAAGTTTAGGTGTTGAAGGAGGGTTTCATTTCCTTGTTTTATTCTTCAGGCAGTGAACACGTCTAAACGTGCACAGGAAAATGAAGACTCATGGCAATGATTCAGACAGCTACTCAGGCCTGAGTAAATACCTCCTTTTATTCTCTAATAAACACACAGTTATGGTGATGAATTTGTTTTGCATAAATTATACCAACTATTTGCTCATCTTCATTTCATTTCACAAGCGTATATACCAATATCAAGATTAAAAGTGCTGTGGGGCTGATATAGAATGTTTGTGAGGGACATCTATTATGCTTTTTAATAGTGCCATCATTTTATGAACCAATGAGTCTTTATACTTTAAATAGTAATTTCTCAACATTATATTTATCTTTAATAAAAATACTCTCCATTGCAATGGAGTAATAGAAATATTTAAATTTTGCCAGTTATTTGTTGTTTATTCATGCTTATCATTATAAAATATAAAATAGCTATATGTCACAGTTATCTTGATAAATTTAATTAAAGGATAAATTTGTGAGTGAATTACTGTTCTTAAAGATCACCCAGAAACTTAAATATTAGCTAAGCAAAAAAAAAATCAATGCTTAATTTTGCTTTTTCAAACTCTTAAATACTTCTACACACAGAGCATCAAGATTTCAATATTTCAGACCTTTGGTAACAGAAAAGGAAGAAAAAAAGCTTTGGCACATTAAGAAAAAAAGTGTGTGTGTGTGTGTGTGTGTGTGTGTGTATGTGTGTTTCCAGGTCGAGTCTAACTTTAGCCCAGGATGACCTGGAATTCACTATGTAATCTCTCAGGATGGCCTCAAACTCAAGGCAATCCTCCTACCGCTGCCTCCTGAGTGCTCGGATTAAAGTCCTGCACTGCCACGCCTGGCTCACATTAAGAATATTAAATGTGGTAAAAGATCACACAAGTTCATTTCAAATAATAGCAACAAAATATGAAAAAACAGTAACTTCTATGGATTTTTTTCCTAAGATTATTTTCTTTAAAGAAAATGCTTAACCCTCGCTCTATTGAAAAAAGTGTCATTTATCTTATATAGTCAAATAAGTAAGCTATCAAGAAAACCAAGATGTATTCTTAAAGGCCTTCAGGGAATCATTTGTCTTACCTTTTGGCTCACCTAAAAGCAATTAGCATCAGAAGAATGCGCTCCTCATTCTACATGAAGCATGCTATTCTGCTGAGCTATGGGTCAGAGTGTAAAAGGGACAATGTTGGGTAGAATCACATGGTCGATTTAGCTACTACCTGGGGCAAACACTGAGAATTAACTACCCTGTTGCCTACTCTTTTATTAATTAAGGTGGACACTTGGAAAGCTATTTCTTCAAACTCTACTCTAGCATGTCATTTGCTATGTCAAAAGAAATTTGGAAGTTTTCAACACTTTAAGGTGCATTATAACACAAATATTCCACAAACTGAGGTGTGCGAGAAATATCTGTTTTCTAAGTTTTGACTGGAATTCTATCCCTTGGATAAGTTTCTTTTTCCCCCGTTTTTTAAACGTATTTCCCAGTTCTTGGTTTTTTATGCAGGGCTCAACCACGCAGGGCAGTGAGTTCAAGAAATCAGTCCACGACCATAACCCAGCCAGGTACTTGAGAAGATGTTGATGGTATGGGTGACTTGAACTTTTATGTTTCGTGGGTCTTTGAATTCTCTGTCACCTGTGGACATTACCCACGAGACTCTCTTGTTCTCACTTTGGGTTTTAACCATGGATGCATGATAATTTTGTGGGGAACATTGAAAAATTACAGTGCTTTGGTATTCCCTGTCACTGTTCCAAGAGTCATGACCAAGAACTTGACCTCCGATGTATGTGGTCAACATTCATTCACAAGTTTGAAAGGTGGAGTCATTGCTTCCTTCAAAAGGATGTCTTCTTTAACCCATTTAATTTGATTAACATACAAAGAATTATTTATTTCTATTTGGAGGAAATTTGATAGGCTTGGAAAAGAAAAGAAACTATTATGTGAGATAATCAGAACTCAGTAAGACAAAAGTCACATGTCTCTCATCTGTGGATCCTAACATTTAATGTCATTTAATGTCTATATGTAAATAAATAGGGGAGGGAGTATATGCTATGATTTGAGATAGGTACCACAGCAGAGGAAAAATGAGGTGAAAAGAAGTTGAGGGAGGGGAAATGGAACTGTAGCATGGGAACAGAAAAAAAGGCTACCTTGGGGCAGGGGAACGGTGATGAAGATGTCTTAAAGAAGAGAGACAAACCGAAAGCAAACTTTTTGTGACTAACACTACCCTCTTCCCCTTCTCCATTATCTAAAGCTTTGTAGAATTTTATAGACTGTTGGAAACAAAAATGCATAATAAATTAAACACATTTCAGCCTATTCTTGTCTTTGGTCTTGCTGTATTCTCAGAAAAAATGAGATTATATTCTGGAATGATATCCAGAGAAAGGATGAGTAAAATTAATATCACTTACTATTATCCAACCACATATCCTCGAAAGAATTTTTAAAGAGTAACTTTCTTATGGTTTATAAATTAACTTGGAATGTGTACTAACAATACCCATATGTGGGAGGTAGAGGTAGGAGGATCCTGTGAGTTCGAGGCCAGCCTGAGACTACATAGTGAATTTCAGGCTAGCCTGGGCTAGAGTGAGACTCTACCTCACAAGGCCAAAATAATAATAATAATAATAATAATAATAATAATAATAACAATAATAACAATAACAATAATAATAAAATAAATAATAATAATAACAATAATAATAATATTCCTTAGATTTAAAAATCCATATAGTTTGAAACTTTGTTTCATTCTCTTACCCTTCATACAACCACATAAAAAAATGAGTAAAGTTCATTTTTAACAATTTCAACTACATGTATTGAAATTCACAACTCAGCCAAGATCATCTAGCTAACTTGGAGAATCAAGAAGTCAGTGCTGGAGAGGTGGTTCAGCTGGTAAGGTGCTTTCCTGTAAAGTCCAACAACCTGGGTTTGATTCCTCAATACCCACCTCAGGCCAGATGCAAAAAGTGGCTCATGCATCTGTAGTTTGTTTGCAGCAGCTGGAGGCCCTGGCATGCCCATTCTCACTTCTCTCTATCTCTCTCTGCTTGCAAATATAAAATAAAATATTTTTTAAATATATATTTATTGTCCATAATGAGTTACATTATTTAGTGGGCAAACAATGCGTTGTTATCCCTAATTCCCCCCCTCCCCATCCCTGATCAGTTGGATATCCTCCTCCATGGGCTGTCTGTATTAGTCCTTGTGGCAAGGGATCCTGTATATCTTAGTACTCATCCCGGTCTTCCTGGCCCAAGTGTGTTGTTACAGATGGGTGCCATGCCTCCGGACAGTCTCCCCCACCACGGCTCTCACAATCTTTCCGCCCCCTCTTCCGCTCAGTTCCCTGAGTCGTGGTGGGTGAGTAATAAGGCTGCTTTAATGTTGTGAGCTTAGGGGTCCTTGTGTCGAAAATCCTTGGTTTCTGTCTCAAGCGCCTATCCTGTGTTGATTGAATGACTGTGGTTA
>PVHP010019569.1:8257-31800 GCA_004024765.1 Zapus hudsonius
AGGGAGAGAGGGAGAGGGAGGGAGAGAGAGAGAGAGAGAGAGAGAGAGAGAGAGAGAGAGAGAGAGAGAGAGAATGTGTGTGCCAGGGCCTCTAGCCACTGCAAACTCCAGATGAATGCAGCACCCTGTGCATCTGGCTCTACAGGGGTACTGGGGAATCGAACCCAGCACATAGGTCATGAGGGTAATCAACTGCTCTCTGATGGAATATGAATCCTGCTTAGTGGGAGGGAATTCCTGCCTGGTACTGAAAACCAGACAGCAGTCTATGGCTCATAACGTTATAGACCCTAGAGGGAAGCTTGCACTGTTCTCTGGTTAAATAGAGATGTTATGCTCACCCAAAATCTTTTAAATGCATATGTTTGTCCCCTTTGATCAATGCCACTCTCATTCTTGGTTCAAGAACACACCTCTTACTGATGGAGGTGAATACTGGGGAGATTCAAGACCCATAAGAATGACAAGAAGAGAAGGCTGATGGCCTAGCATGAGACAAGTTTTCTCTAGCACATCCACCAGGGCCCATTCTATGACCACCGTATATAATATATCTCTAAAATGACAAAAACAGAAAATGTTGACAAGGGCAGAGTACACTTTGAGACAATTCTTTGGAAAACTGCTTGGTACTATTATTAAGCTGAACATACACATATGCTATAATCCAATAATTCAACTGTTGGGCACATGTCAACTAAAGGGCATATAAATAGATTTATAAAAATGTGTATTACCGTGTTTTTGTTAGCACTATTTGAGATAGCCCACAGTCTGGGCGCTGCCTTAAGTTCTATCAGTAGTTGAATGGATAAATTTAAAAGTTGAATCAATGAAGGACGAAAATTATCTGACAGCAGTGAGAATGGGAATGGATGGATTCTAACTATACCCAACAAAATGGATAAATTTCATACACACAAGATTGGGCAAAAGAAAGCCATAAGACTCAAAGACATATTAAGGGGACTTCCAGGATGCTGACACTGTTCTTTATCCTGGTTGGTATTAGTTACAGAGGTGCTGTATTAAGATGCATCAAATTCATGATAGTAGTCATCTGAGGAAATAGGACTGAACCTTTAATGTGTCGTTTCTTTAAAAAATTAAGGATACAAAGCTTACATGACTATAAATATTCATTTAAATCATATGGGTATTATTGTTGTCTTTCATTTCATTTTGGGGGGTTTTCTCAAATATTTAGCCACTGTAAAAAATACTATGATCTTAATTTTGTAACAAAAAAAGAAAGAAAAAAATGAGAAATATTTCTATAATGAAAACAATCAACTGGCTATTGCTGGGGGGGGGCAGGCTTATCGGCAATTTTTTTACTCCAGACTTCCATTATTAAATTTTTTCTTTATTTTTCTTTTATCAGCCCTTCTATATTCAAAAATTTTACCATGGCTATCTTATAAAAATATCAGAGAAAAAACCCTGAAAACTCCTGTGTAATTCCTGACACCCTTACTTACATGCTGCAAAATCCTTGATGTACCCTCCTATTTTCCCACTATCTTCATAACTACCCAACTGTTCACCTCCTGAAGACCTCTGCTCACCTTATCATTCCCATTAAAACTTTTCCAATGAGTGGTGCTTAGCCTACATGTGGTCCTAGGTTCAATCTCCAGCATCAAGGAAAAACAATTCCCCACTGGGAATAGAGTTTTTCTCTCCTTGCTTTCTGGCTATTTAGAGAGGAGCTGTTCGGCTTGGCCATGCCCTCTCTGCTTTTATGGACAGAAATCTTCAAAAGCATGAACCCAAATCAATCCTTCCTTCCTTAAGTTGTTGGGGTATTTTTTTTTTTTTTAGGTATTTGTCAAAGCCATAGGAAGGCTGAAGAGATGGATCAGAGGTTTAACGTGCTTTCTTACAAAGCCTAATGGCCTGGGTTTGATGTAAGCCCAGATTCAGAAAGAGGCATATGCATGTGCATGTGTGTGGACCCATGTAAGTGGACCAGAGGATAACCTTTGATGCTGTTCCTCAGAAATACTGTCTATTTTTTTCTTCAAGATAGGGTCTTTGATTGGCCCAGAGCTCACCAATTAGGCTAACATGACTGGTCAGTAAGCCCCACAAATCCTGCAATCTCTACCTCCTTGGTGCTGGGATTGCAAGTGCAGACCACCAATGCTGACAGTTTTACATGGATTCTGGGAACCAAACTCAGGTCCTCACACTTGTAAGACAAGCCCTTTACCGACTGAATTACTTCTCCAAGACACTCAGGTGCTTCTTGATCAAATAGCCTACAATTACTTACCATCATATTTTAAAAGCCCACCATTATTTTTCTAAATAGTAATAGGCACACATTTAAACAACAAAAATTTCTCCATGGAGGTAGAATCATAGGTGTGATGGGTACAGCATAGCTCCTAGCTTAGAGGGATCATTTAAATCTCAAGGGAATTTCAATGAGGTATAAAGAATCTACAAGCTTCAAGATGGTGATAGAACTCAGTGATAGAGCACTTGCCTACCATGTGCAAGGCTCTAGGTTGACTCCCAGTGACACACACACATACACACACAGAGAGATCTGAAAGTGTCAAAAGGATTTTACCAAAGAAATGTCAAATTCAGTATTTCCTAATACCTTTAAGTCTGACTGTGCCGCTAACTTTGTAAAATGATAGGCTCAAGTCCCTAATCACTATGATGCTAATATATTTATCATGTCATACACAATATTATATACACAAGTAGTATTTTTACTTTCTTTGCTCTGCCCTTAACTACCCTATTTAATAGCTCCTTGGTTTCAGAAGTCATGTGATCATATAACCATGTTTCTTTTCCCTTAATCATTATCACAAATAATCTTCTTTCTTATTTTATTGCTGGTTGGCTGTCCTCCTCCATGACAAGTCTTTTCAGCATAGAGCTGGAGAGATGATGGCTCAAGGCGCTTGCTTGCAAACACTGCTGCCATAGGTTCAATTCCCCCAATATCCATACAAAGCCAGATGAACATTCAATTGCAGTGGCAAGAGATTCTGTCACGAACACACACACACACACACACACACACACACACACACACACACACACGCACACACACCCATGTAAATAAATAAATAATTAAAACCAAAAGAATGATTACAATGCAGGAACTGTGCTAGATTCTAGTATTAAGGAAATGAACAGTATAAGTTTCTTCCTCTTCAGAAGCATGTTGTTTATGGGAGAGATGGCTCATCTGTTAAGGCACTTCTCTGCAAAGCCTAACAGCCCCAGTTCAATTCCCCAGTACCTACATAAAGCAAGATGCACAAGATGGTGCATGCATTTGGCATTCGTTTGCAGTGGCTAGAGAGCCTGGCATGCCCATTCTTTCTTTCTCTCTTTTTCTCTCTCTCTCTCTATTCTTGTAAATAAATAATTTTTTTAAAAAAGTATGTTGTTTAGCAAGAAAGACATACACATAACAGCAAATTACAAAGTATTGTGGATGTCATAATGGAAGAAATGAGTAAAAGATGAAGTCACAGTAAGATCTATCAAGGTTTTTTTTTAATGAAGGTTCTATAGTTAATTATTGTCTGAGAACTTTCTATAGGCAAAGCCTTGTCATGAATTGGTGATTCAGAGATAAGCAACACATGATTATGGCTTTGGGAAGGGGACCAGACATTTAACAGATATTTTCCTTTAAATTTTTTTTTTGAGGTAGGGTCTTTCTCTAGCCCAGGCTGATCTGGAATTCACTATGTAGTCTCCGGCTGGCCTCAAACTCATGGCGATCCTCCTAACTCTGCCTCCAGAGTGCTGAGGCTAAAGGCATACACTACCACGCCTGGCCTTTCCTAAAAATTTTTTTACGTGCTTTAATAATTGTTAGTCTGATCCAGTGCAGAAAAGGTTTTCTAGAGATGAATCTTACATAACAGAGTTTGGATATAGACCAAGTATATATCCTTATAGTCACACAGATAGAATGTAAGGGAAATATATGGCCCTAGTGATATAATTAGACCATAACCAGCCTGGTTATTATTCTTTCATCTATAAACAAAATTAAAACTATCTACATGTTCCCTCCAGCCTACCTTTGAACATTCAATTTTTTAAAAATTTATAGCCATAATTATTTTAAAAATTCTATTTCCTCCTAACTTCTGCTTCCAAGTTGATCAATAACTTCATTAACACTGAATCAAAGGGTCACTACTGACTTTACTCTTTTTTTCACCTTTGTGTCTGCAATCTAAATTTATTTTACTGTCTTCCCATTTCTCTATCTATACTTTTATTGTCTTACTTCTTCCTTAGCCTATGTATCTGTCTACTACCTATCTGTCAATCATTTATCTATCATAATTCATCTGCCTGTACATGTAAATGTTACATACACACATACAAACATATATAACTGAAGCCAGTATTTGTTCCAGTGTTTTGAATTATTATTTTTGTAATGCTTCCAGATTCATAAGTCCTGTTTTATTTTCTGTTTATCCATAAACTTCCTGTTTATTTTACTCTCTTGGTCTTGGTGTTTTGCCAGATTTGTCCCAGATTTATATTGCTTAGAAATTGTTTGCTCCAATTCAACAACTATGTGATGAACATAAGTAACATCGTGTGGAGCACCAAGAGGATGGAGAGTAAATAGCTATTTAAATAAGAATCAATCTTCACTTTCAGGTTTTAAAAATCTACAAAGAATTATAAGCAGAGCTGATATGGAGCCAGTGTATAAGAAAGACTACTGATCTCTTACAGTCTGGTCTCCGATGATTGAATCTGTGAACTTAGAAAAGATACTACGTTGGCTGAATTTTGATGCTCTCATTTGAGTAGTAGGAATCATACTATTTATCTCAAAGGGTTATATTCAGAAGCAAATAAAATGATACAAGAATTGAAAGACATCTTAAATTAAAGTGCATATGCCAGATCATAAACAACTTAAGTTTCATTAAAACCATTATAAACACCACATTCTCTAACAAAAATAAAATTATTTTCTAAGTTGAAACCCAATATAAGACATAAAAATACCCCCTCATACTTGTGAAACTTTAAAGCCACATTGTAAGAGCTGGGGACATGAGATGGCTCAGTGGTTAAAGGTGCTGGCTTGTGAGATCACATTGTAAATGATTAAGTTCATTAAAGACTCAACCAATGGAAATTCATAGAACTAGACAATATTGAAATTACCAAGTATATATCCTTATGGTAACACAGATGGAACTTAAGGGAAATATATGGCCCTAAATGCATACACTAGAAAAAAAGTTTCAAAACAACAAATTTAGCATTCAAATTACAATTTTGACAAAGGCTAGCAAAATAAACTCAAGGAAAACAAAGCAAAGTAATAATACAGAACATAATTTAATAGAATAAAAATTGATATTCTGGGACTGAGGATATAACTCCGAGGTAGAATAACTTGCCTAATATGAATAAAGTCTTGTGTTTGATCCTCAGCACTAGGGGAAGAAAAGATTCTGATAAAAACTAAACACAACATCGACTAACTTCTAGTAAGATTAAGTGGAAAAATTGAAGGTATGAATAAAAAACATTGAAAAGGAAAAAAGAAAAAAATTACAGACACAGCAAAGGATAAAACAAGAAAATCCTGTCAATACTATTTTGTGCTCAGAAAACGTCACGGAAGAGGAAAGAATGTAAGAACAGGAGGATGAGGAGAAGTGCTGTTGAATGCTGTCTTCTGGACACGACATAGCTCATCAAGTCACAGCTGCTGTGGTTTCCTGTCAAAACCTCCAAAAGTAGCTAATGGCAGCTAATATTTACTGGGCAGTTCTTTAGTGGGATAGCCTCTGGTAATTTGCCCATCTTCCAGTAAATAACATCCTATCCACGAGCATGTAAGAAACAATCCTAATTTAACTCAGTAGGTCAAAACAAGATATGAAAGTAGGAAGGGGATTACTTGGGAGGAAGGGTTATAGTTGGAGAGAGAAAGGGTAATTGGAGATGATAAAGTCAAAATACATTATAGACATGTATGAAAGTGTCCAAGTTAAAATAATTTTTAGTAAAATACTGCCAATAAATGTATGCTACTATGTTTTTAAATTTATACCAAATGACACATGCCTAAAAAGCGATGTGCAAAAAGTAAGAGAACACCAAAATCAACATGAATCCATCAAACTGAAACGACAGTTAACAAAATTTCCCCCCCAAAGAAACCAGCAGTTCCCAAAAAGTTACAATTTCTACTGTATACCCATGATTCAAGTATTTCTTATCTTATACAAGCTCTTCCAGAGAACAGAAAGAGATTGCTGGCTGTTTGCCCAATTCATTTTCCTTTTCTTCTGGGAAAAACAGCTTAGATGATATATATATACCAGTTTCCCATACCATTAGGTGAAGCCATGTGACGGAGTTCTAACCAATGGAATTTGAGTGGAAATGATGTCATAAGGTGTCCAAAGCACTTGTCTCCTTGTTCTTTCTCTACGTGATCCCCAAGGAAACTTTGGAAGCCATATGTTGATATCACCTCCCTTAATCAACTGGATTTAATTAACAGAAAATTCACATCTAACAAGAAGAACCTGCATTCTTTTCAAAGGCATGTGGCATATTCTCCAAAACAAAACATAGTTGAAAACCAGTAATGTTTCTTAACAAAACATTTATAAATGATTCATAGGCAACAAGAAAAAAATCTCAAGAAACAAAAGATATTCAACAAATGAACTAAGTCCAATTATCAAGGTTGTGACAGTGAACATTGTGAACAGGATCTAGAATCACCTAGAAGATGGATTCATGGGTGTGCCTGTGAGAGACTTTCTAGATCAGGTTAACTGAAGTGGGAATCTCCTTTCTCAGTTTGGCTTCTGGGAAGCTCAGAGTTAAATTTTAGCTAAAATATAGTTGCTGGGCTGGAGAAATGGCTTAGTGATGAAGGTGCTTGCCTACAAGGCCTAAGCATCAGGGTTCGATTCCCCAGTACCCATATGTCATGGTCTGATCCAGGTGTCCCTCATAAACGAATGTGTTCTGAATGATTGATCTCTAGCTGATGGCAGTTTGGGTATTAGAAATTCGATGGAGCTATGTTATTGGGGGCAGGTTTATGGGTGTTATAAGCCATCTTCCCCTTGCCACACCTTCCTGCCGCTGTTTGCAGTGCTGTGGTGGAGGTGATAGCCATCCTCTGCTCGTGCCTTGATGAGCTTCCCCTTGAGTCTGTAAGCCAAACAAACCCATTCCTCCCAAATAGCTTTGGTTAGGTTCTTTTTGGCAGCAGCAAGAAGTTTGACTACAACCCCATGTAAAGCCAGATGCACAAAGTGGCACATGCATCTGGAGTTCATTTGCAGTGGCTGGAGGCCCTGGTGCACCCATTCTATCTGTCTGTCTCCCTTCTCTCTGTCTCTCTCTGCTTGCAAATAAATAATATTTTTAAAGTCATTACTCTGTAGGTTTTCCATTTTGGAAAATATTTTGTCAATCCTAAATCTTGAAGCAACACTGTTTCTTAGGTAGAGGTCTGGGCTGAGTACTAGCATTTATCACCCTCTGCTTCCTGACTTCAGACACAATGTGATTAACTGTCTCACAGTCCTGCTGCCATGCCTTCCCCTCCCTGAGAAGTTGTACTCTAAAACTGTGAGCCAGAATGACCCTTTCCTTCCTTAAGTTGCTTTTGTCATAGCAACAAGAAACGTAATTAGCCCACTAAAAAAGCAATACTTAAGGAATACAGGGAACATGCTCCAAATTTCTAAAGGTATAGCTACATTAGCACATATTCCATGAAAAATTATTACATTTATATTTGCAATGAATTATGGCTCTAGATTCTGTAATATAATACCTTATATGAAAGAGGCTTTAGAAATAGGTAATTATTTGTCTTCTGTTTTACCTATTTTTTATTTATATGAACATATTGCAAATTGGTCATATTTCCATCAGGTTATAGTCTTACGTTCCCTCTCCCCGACCCCATTTAAGTGGATGAAATCTGATTATATAGTGAGATTTTTTTTGTTAGTCATTGCAGGCATTCTAAACTTTCTCCTTTTGATAAGGTTTTTAGTTTCATATACTCACTATAATTAATTCCAAATTCTCTGTTATTCTCTTAAGCATAAGTTTACTCCCATATTTCAAAATGTTATAAGTCTTATATGAAGTGGATAAAAAATTAACCTTATATAACATAGGGTGGCATTCCAACTTTTCTTCTTAACTTTTTTCTTTTTAATATTTATTTATTCATTTGAGAGAGAGAGAAAAGGCAGACAGAGAAAGAAAATGGGTGCACCAGGGCCTCCAGCCACTGCAAACAAACTCCAGGCACACCTTGTACATCTGGCTTCATGTGGGTACTGGGGAATTGAACTCCAGTCCTTCTGCTTTGCAGGCAAAGGCCTTAACTGCTAAGCAATCTCCCCAGCCCTTAAATTTATTCTTAAATAACTTAGAACAACTTTTGTATGAACTTTCAGGAGACACTATTTGTGCTGTAAAGTTTTTTACTTAGGAATGTATTTGCCACTTAATTGTCCTCAAATAAAGTTCTACATTAAAACAATTTTGTTCCTTTCTAACAAGAAGAATAATGTGCTTGATATTTCCTTAACTCATTTTGACTTCTAAGAAGTTCAGAGTTAAATGTTAGTTTAAATATAGTTACTGCATAGGCTTTCTTTTTTAGAAAATATTTTGTCAATTCTAAATCCTTACTACTTAGTGCATCTTTAAATGAATTCTAGCTATAAAAGCTTATTTTAAGTTGTGCTACATTCCTGGCATAAAGAATATCATATTATATGCCTTAAATTCAATGCCCTGGTCTTGCCATCACAGAACAGAAAGAATATTTAACATTGATTCTACTTACTTACATAAAATACTTTCCATTTTCTAACTGGATAAGGCTAAGTAATTTATTTCTTTTGATCTGTATTTTCAGTTATAAGTTTCATAACTAGCTCTTCCAAATGGATTTACCTGGCAATAACATTAAATATAAGTCTAACAGCAGGGGGTGTTGAGGAGAGGAGAGAGGAGCGTGGTAGTTGAGCAAAACTAAAAAAGTTATGAATAAGCCTTATGGAAACCTACATATTTGTTAGAGAAGTAAAAACTATTTAATTTTAAAAAGGAGAGAGTTTGGACGGAAGTACTCGGCTATGATGGATAATAGTGAGCCCATAAGCCATTAGTTATTACAGAAAAATCCCAGGGCCAGGGTTGGGATACCTCCCAGTGAGGATTTGTTCAGGGAGGTCCTTGAAGTCCCCAAAACAGTACAGGCTCTTGCCAAGGCTCTTGGTTGCCCAACAGAACTAGATCAGATCCTGTTGCTGGAGACACCACAGGCTTCCATTGCAGGACAGTGAGAAATCAAGCTGAAACTGAGCTGGAAGCTTCCTCCTTGCTGACTAGCAGTCATAGTGCTAGAATGTTCTATCAGCCTGCCAGAGGAGAAAAACCAACAGTCTTATCCAGTGATGGATCCTACAAGCTACATAACAAGACAGCCAGGCAAAATGTACCCATTAGAATGTGTCAGATGTGGGGGTAAACAACTGCACTCTGATTGGATTTGAGGCCTACTGCATGGCAGAAAGAAAATTCATGCCTGCTACTAAAAACCTAGTCGAAAGCCTGTGGTTTGGAACCCCTGGTGGTAGAGAGGAGCTATTACTGTTGTTCAGCTAAATGAATATATTATGCCCTCCAAATTACCCTCTATTTTTATGCTCAGATATTAATGCTACTCTCATTTTTGTTTAAAGAAGCTTCTTCTTTCAAGGTGGCAGTGATTACTGGAGTGACTCAAAGCTCATCAAAGTGCTGAGAAGTGACAGTTTAATGGTCAACACTCAATGAGACATCTCTATCACACCATCCAAGACTCAGGGACCATTATTGGAACAGGCGGCAGAAAGAATATAAGAACTACAGGCTGAAGACACAGGACACGGAGAGACCATGCTGGAACTGAGAGAGAAGCCAGTTCCCTCCTGGCTAGTCGTCATAGCTCTGGAAAGTGCTAAGGCTCACCAAACGGGTGAATAAGCATTAGACCCTGCAAGCTATGAAAACTGCCAGCTGGCAAAAAGCACACACCTGTGTAATAGTGGCACACAGCCTATGTGGGTAACCAACTGTTCTCTGATTGCACATGAGGCCCACTCAGTGGAAGAGAACTCAAACTTGGTACTGGGAACCAAGTCAGAATTCCATGGATAGGAAACTCATAGACTCCAGAAAGAAGCCCTCCCCCCGCTCTTTGGCTTAGAAGAGTAGGTATACAGATCAAAAACACTCTCAATGGGCTGGGTAGATGACTCAGTGGTTGAAGGTGCTTGCTTGCAAAGCCTGGGTTCGATTCCCCAGTAACCAGTCAGATGTACAAGATAGCACATGTGTCGGGAGTTCATTTACAGTAGCAGGAAACCCTGATGTGCCCATACACTCTAAATATCTCTCCCCCCTCTTTGTCTGCTATAATAATAAATAAAATATTTTTATATCTCTCAAGGGCTTGAGAAATGGCTCTGCAGTTAAGGCACTTGTCTTCAAAGCTTAATGATCCGGGTTTGATTCCCCAGTACCTACTTAAAGCCAGATGCACAAAGTGGTGCATGCATCTGGAGTTCATTTGTGGTGGCTAGAGGCCCTGTCTCTCTTGCTTGCAAATAGATATCTTTTTAAAAGGTCTCTTAAATAACTGCTTATCCCTTTTATTCCAAGCTGCTCTCAGTCTTGGTTGGAGAATTTGTTTTATTTTACAGATGGCAGAGAACAATGGGGAGATCCAAGATCCACCAACACAAGAAAAGGTAGCCAACTGCCTTCCACAAGACAAGCCACCTCTGCCACATCTGCAGGGGCCCAAGAAACATTGCAGAGGAAGCAGCAACAAGAATACTGCTCTCACCCAGACGGCCCACGGAGGAGGATATCCAGCTGATTGGGGAGGGGGAGGGGAGGCATTGGGGAATTGGGGATAACAACTCATTGTTTGCCCACTAAATAATGTAATTCATTATGGACAATATATATATGTACATATATATATATATGTATATAGAATACTGCTGTCACTGCTATCCTGACAACTGGCTCCATTGAGATGGTGATAGAAACTGTGGTCAGTCAAAACTCACCAAAGAAGAAATCCAGAGGTTACAGAGAACTCAAGACTAAATTAGACTTAACATGGCCACCAAGGCTCAGTTAACATTGCAGAAGGAGTGGAAATATTGTAAGAGCCACAGGGTGGGTAGGAATTCCTGAGGCATTATCTTCTCCTGCCAGCCCCCCTATTGACTGAAGCCTTCATGACCCCACAGTGAATGCCAATAACTCCAGTGAATGGGACCTTCCGTGAAATGGAGACAGGAGAGAGGGGATATATGAATGTAACCTTTAAAAAATTTTTTAAAGATGTGGAGAGAGGGGAGTCCTTATTCACTGGTGGTGGGAGTAGAAACTGGTACAGTCACTATGATTATCAGTGTGGAGGTTTCTCAAAAAACTAAAAATCAGAGCCAACTATATCATTCTGAGGTAGATGTCTAAAGAACCCTATAACCTTCTACAGAGATACTTGCTGATCTGCTTCTGTTTTTTTATTGCTTTTAAAATTTTTTTTATTCATAATAAGTATTTGGAAATGGAATCTGCCTAAATGTCCATCAGCCAATGAACGGGTAGTGAGAACGTGATTCATACACACCAAAGAACTATATTCAGCTGTCAAGATAATTATGAAATACGCAGGACAATCAATGGAACTGGGAAAATAATATACTAACCCACAAAGACAAAATCACATATTCTCTCTTATATGTAGATCCTAATTTTCATTGTTTTTGCATGTAAATAAGAGGGCGTGAGAGTGGGTATATGCTATAAAATTAGATGGGGGACCACAAAGGAGGAATTAAAGGTGCTGAGAAAGCAGAGACAGGGTCACATGTCACATAGAAAGAAGGTCCTCTGGGAAAGGGCACAGACAGGGGAGGGAAGATGATTGAGAAGAGGGCAGAGAGACACAAAACAAATTTTGTTTGAAAATTTCTTTGTATGCTACTAAAAAGAAAAATAATAAAGATTGGCCATCTCTATCCACATAGCAAGCAGACACAGGGCTCCCCCCTTTGCCTCCTAGCTTGCTTACGGCTGCCATGGGAGAAGTCCTACAGTTAAACTATCTATTCATGGAGAGCAGAAGTCCCTCCATTTTATATCCCCAAGCCCCAATGGCCCTCTCTCTCTAAGTGAGTGGCCACCCCAAGAATGTTCTGTGCACTGAGGGCACATGTTGACAGTTGCAATCAGATTCACGGGTGAATCTTCCCACCTTCCTTGGGTGGGAAGGACGTGCTGCTCTAGGAAGGGAAATTGAGTGTGATTACATTGGGGAGCTTTAGTCTAAACTCTAGTAAGTGGGCGAGGCCAGCTGTGTGAGTAGCAGCAGGGATGCCAGGGCAGAAAACCACATAGCCAAGGCACAAAGGCACACAGTGTCATGTCTTGCCCCATCTGCACAGCTTGCTGTGGTCCTATGACTTCCGATCCTCTCAGATTGCTGGAGGAGTTTGGTGAGAGCAGCTGCTGCTCCAGATTTTCTATGCCAAACCCACAAAGGCACAATGCCTGTGTTGTGAGGGGCATCCAAGACGGGGCTCTGGGGTGGTGGAGTTCTTGGGCCCAGCTGGCAAGGAACAGCTTGAGGGCCTTTTCTACCCTCCCCATGTTGACAGACCCACATAGGGAAAAATATATTGATAGGACTTCAGGCTAGTAACTGAAACGGTGGTGGGACCCTGCAGGAAAGGTAGGATAGAGTTCTGCTTGCCAAGAGCCTTGGGTGATATAATCTATTTGGACATCAGAGAAAAAGAAACAACTGCTTTCCACACCAAGTAACTTGCATAATGACAAGCCTGGGGTGAAGGTGGGCTTATTTCTCTATTCTCTTTGTGTTCAGCAAAGAAGAAATTTGACTGTGTGGGTTTTTTGTTTTGTTTTGTCTAAATTAATTTTGTGTTTTCTCTTGCTATTGTTTCTACTGTCATCCCATATGCTTTCTTCTATTTCTAATCTTGGTTCTCTTTCTTTCTCTAGCCTCCCCTACTAATTACTACATTACTTATCAGCACCTTTACCTTTAATATTTTTAAACATCTACTTAAGACACAATATTTACGTGTGACACACAATAAGAATGTTACACATAAAGTGAAAACTGTAAGGCTAACCGAAGGTCAGAGAAGAATGTTGGCTATCTTCCTCTATCACGCTTATGTCTTATTTCCTTAAGACAGAGTCTCTCACTGTGCCTGGGTCTAACTGCTTTTCAGTTAGGCTGGATGGACTGAGTCTCAATCCTCCAGTCTCTGTTTCCCTCAACACTGGGGTTACAAACATGCACAACCCCACCTGACTTTTTATGTGGGTGCTGGGGATTGAACTCAGATCCTCCTGCTTGTGTAGCAAGTGCTCTTATTCACTGAGCTATCTTTCTACTGCCCCCAGCCACCCTCCCAAAAAAATCCCATTTTGCAAAGGAGTCCATAGCACACAAAACTCATCCCAAAATGTTTATATTTACACACACACACCTTAAATTAGGCATGCCAAGAACAGTAATCTTATTAAGTAGCAACAGGTTTTGTTATTTAGTTACATGGTCTTTTGTTCTAGTGCCCACATGTATGTTTAGCATGTAAAAACCTATTTAGGATCCTTTAGTTACATTTTCCCACATCTTAATACATGCAAATTAAGAAAAAGGGGGGATCATAATGGTGCACGCCATTAATCCCAGCAATTGGAAGGCAGAGGTAGGAGGATCACCACGCATTCAAGGCCAGCCTGAGACTACATAGTGAAGTCCAGGTCATCATGGGCTAGAGTGAGACCCTACCTGGGGAGGGGAGAAAAAGAAAAGGCAAAGGTCCCTTGAAGGCAAGAACTCAACCATTGAAGGCTCTAACTTGTGGGGATGCCAATCTGTTTGAAAGGAGATCCTGAACTTAAAATACCGCTGACAGGATTTCCTGCTGGAAAACAAAGGCCTGGTGCAGACAGAGATGACTGCAACTGCGGTTGAAGATGGGCAGCCTCCAGGTCAAGCTGACGGCAGAGCATGGCGGTGAGGTCCACGTGCTCTGGAGGGAGGCGTGAGAGCTGCAGGAAGGAGGGGATCATGGAGTCTTTCGCCATGGTTGCAGAGAGCTGCTGCAACCAGCCAATGTGTCGTAGAGCTGCAAGGAGGACTTTAGATGCTTTTCTCTAGCAACCTGACCCTATAGGTTAGCTTTATAGTTGGGATAAGTATCCAAGAGAAACCAGTTAAAGGAGGATTTCTTTTCACCCATGGGTTCAGTTAAATGTTGGCACTTCTGCAAGCCTTGCCAAGAGCAACAGCCTCACAATGGAAGTGGCAGCCAGGAATCAGAGAGTGAGAGCCTGGAGGGAGCCAGGAGCAAAACAAGGACATATTCCCAGTGGCCTAATTCCTCCAGGTAGGCCCCACCTCTTAAAGTTTCCTTTAAAAGTAGGACCACTAAATGGTAAAAGTCTTCAGCACATGTTCCAGCTATAACACTATGATAGCACTCCCCATGGTGATATTAGTGTAGATAATAAGATTGTAGATGCACTTGACCATCAAAAAGTACAGCCTATCGGGAGGCAGAGGCAGGAGGATCAGCATGAGTTCAAGGCCACCCTGAGACTACATAGTGAATTCCAGGTCAGCCTGGACTAGGTTGAGACCTCACCTCGAAAAACCAAAAAAGAAAAAAAAAAAGTACAGCCTATGAAATTCTTGGACAAATGTTAGCATTAGCTATAGATCATATTTGTACACATACATTTTTACTTTTGTTTCATTTTTTTTCCTTCAGATACCTTTTCTGTAGTTTATTCCCACCACTTATTGATTTAAACATTTCACAGACAACCACTGATTCTTGTGTAACATTTTGACTTCAGCAAAATTTATTGTTTTCAAGATCTAAGTGAAATTCTTTCACAACTTTCTTTTTTTAAAAATTTATTATTATTTTTCAATTTCTTTATTATCCATAATTAGATACATTGAATGAGCAAATAATGTGTTGGTGTCCCCAGTTCCCTGATTTCCCTCTTCCCTGTCCCCAATCAGCTGGATATCCTCCTCCATGGGCAGTCTGGATCAGTCCATGGGGCAGGGAATTATGGGTAGCCTAGGAGTCAACCCGGTTCCACCCCCTTTTGTATGTCTTTCACAACTTTCTGAGGATTGCATCAAACAACTATATTTATATCTCACATCCTTTGCCAATTGAGAGCTGAACATTGGACTTCTCTTGAAGAAATTCTAAAGTTGCTCCTTTTATTTTTAAAAATAAATTGAATTAACTGTTCCAATTTCTGTTGTTCTTTTTATTCCAAAGGTCTCCTGAGTTGCCTTGAATATTCATGTCTTCTTAACAATTATATACTCTGTGACTTGACTCTTTTGAGTCTTGATTGACATTTATTCAACAGAGGTCGGGGGACTGAAGGATTTTAATCTCTTTTTTGGGGTAAACTTTGGTAAATGAACTTTTTTTCTGAAAACATTTACCAAGTATTTTTTTAATTAAACTTTTTTAAAGGTTCAGTGGCAGAGTGCTTGCCTAATTTTGGATAAGAAAGATTCTCCCAAAAAGCTTATGTGGTGAAGGCTTAGATCCCAGAGGGTGATGCTATTGAAAGCTGAATGGACCTCAAAGCAGCCAAGCTAAAATACTATGGCAACCTCTGAACTAGAGGCCAAAATAAAGTTTCCCTCCTTTTAATAGTTTTCTCAGGACTACATAGGTTGCTCAGTGGTTAAAGGTGTTACTTGCAAAGGCTTATAGCTCAGGTTCCACTCCATTCCCCTGTAGCCACATAATTGCTTTGGCAAGAGCCCTGGCATGTCCATTCATTCTCTCTCTCTCTCTCTCTCTCTCTCTCTCTCTCTCTCTCTGCTTGCAGATAAATTAAAAGTTTTCTGAGGTATTTTTGGTCACAGTAACAAAAATCTGACAAAATTACCTAGCATGTGTGAGGCCCTGAGTTTGATCCCCACTACAAATAAAAACTATAATCCTCAATGACATGCTTTATAAATGCTTTATAAAGCATTATGAGTGGTCCCTCTTTTTTTTTTCTTTTTAAGTAGAGTCTCTTTCTGGCCCAGACTGACCTGGAATTCACTATGTAGTCTCAGGCTGGTCTTGGATTCACAGCGATCCTCCAACTACTGCCTCCCAAGTACTGGGGTTAAAAGCATGCATCACCATGCTCCGCCCCTCTATTTTTTTTTGTTTAATATATAAAATAGTTTTGAATGCAAAAAATTTAAATAGATATGTCATGTTTATGCTTTGAAACTGATTAATAAACTTTGATAAGAAATGTTAGGGCTGGGGAGATGGCTCAGTGGGTAAGAGCTCTTGCTGCACAAGCATGAGGAATGAGGACCTTAATTCAATCTCCAAGCGCCATGTAAAAGCCTGTAAGCCCAGTTCTGAGAGGTGTAGAGACAGGACGATTGCTGGGGCTACTGGTCAACCAATCTATCCAGAGGTATGAACTCCAGGTTTAGTGAGAGACTCAAGATCAAGGATCTGAGGCAGAAGAATGACAGAGGAGGACACCCGACAGTCTTCCTTTGGCCTCTGCACAGGTGTATATGGTCATGCACATCTGCCCATCTGCAGGCATATAGCACATGTACTACACACAAACACATGAAAAAAGGAAAAGAAGATGTTAACAGTCTACTGAAAATATGATATCAAATTTTAAAAAATATTTTATTCATTTTCAAGCAGAGATACAGAGAGAGAAAGAAAGTGTGTGTGTGTGTGTGTGTGTGTGTGTGTGTGTGTGTGTGAGAGAGAGAGAGAGAGAGAGAGAGAGAGAGAGAGAGAGAGAGAGAGAGAATACCAGAGCCACCACCTTGTGGGTCTGGTTTATGTGGGTCCTGGGGAATCGAACCTGGGCCTTAGGCACTGGAGGCAAGTGCCTTAACCTCTGAGCCATCTCTCCAGCCCATGATATCAAATTTTTATTTTGTTCATTTTGTTTTTCAAGGTAGGGTCTTGCTCTAGCCTAAGCTGACCTGGAATTCACTCTGTAGTCTCAGGGTGGCCTTGAACTCATGGCACTCCTCCTACCTCTGCCTTCCAAGTGCTGGGATTAAAGATGTGCACCATCACACCCAGCTTATTTTTTTTATTTCTGATGTGAAATCATTGTTTCTGATATTCTGAAGACTTGGTTCATTTTAATACTGACTCAGTCCTTTAAATTCTTGTGAGCAAAAAAAAAAAACCCATAAATAAATACATTCTCATGAGCAGCATTTATGAATTATGTCAGATCATATTTTTAATATTTATTAAATATGTTTGGTAAGTATTCTTTTTTAACTGCTTTTTAAAAATAAGCTATGAAAATTTCATGCTATGTAATCTATTTGTTTGTTTGTTTGTTTGTTTTTATAGTGCTTGTGATTGAGCCCAGGGCTCTTTTGCCTGCCTGTCAAGTGATCTACCAGTGAGTTACATCCTCAGCCCACAAATAACCTTTTTTTTTCTTTTGGAGAGAGAATCTCACTCTGTAGCCCTAACTGACCTGAAACTCACTGTATAGTACAGGCTGGCCTTGAACTCCTGATCTCCACCTCCCAAATGCTGGACTTGCAGACATACATCACTGTTTCAGGCTTTGCGTTATGTAACTTGATATCTTTGTGTTTCTTCAAACTTCTTTTAATTACCCTTTATTGTTAAAACAGAACTGACTTTCTTTTCTATTGCTGTCTATAAATATATATTGCTTATTATTCATTTGAGACAGGGTTTTCCTATGTAATTCAGGCTTGCCTTAAACTCTCTATCCTCCTGCCTCAGCCTCTTGAATGATGAGATTACAGGAATCTACCACTATACCTAGCTCTACAATCAAGTGTTTTTTTTCAAGGTAGGGTCTTGCTCTAGCCTAGGCTGACCTGGAACTCACTCTATAGTACCAGGCTGGCCTTGAACTCATGGCAATTCTCCTACCTCTACCTACTGAGTGCTGGGATAAAAGCCATGTGCCACCATATCCAGCTAAGTCTTTTTATTTAACTGATACTTTCTGTTTATTTGCTTTAAAATATTTCTAAGTATTTTGCGGTGATACTCTCAACTGTTTTAGCATCCACAAAATCATCTTCCAACTCTTTAGTAAAGGCAATATATATCCTTTTATGTTTATTTATTTTTACTTTGATAATTTGTATTTTTATAATATTCACCCCATTACCTTCTCTTTTCTCCCTTTCCAACCTGCTGAATCCCTTCTTCCCAATCACTCTCACTTTTACTTTGATGTGTGTGTGTGTGTGTGTGTGTGTGTGTGTGTGTGTGAGAGAGAGAGAGAGAGAGAGAGAGAGAGAGAGAGAGAGAGAGAGAGAGAGAGAGAGCCACTGAGTTTAATTAGGGTTGCTTGCTTGAGCACAGGTGAAGGGTTATTTACTAGAGCATGGGCAACTTACCAATGGCTATACCACTGAAGAAAATGTCTCCCCCTCTCTCAGAAAATGTAATAAATGTGATCTTTCAAGGTGGCCTGCTTTGAACTTGAAAATAGTAATTATCCAATATATAAGTAGTTTAGTATAGCACTAACATTAACTCTCTTCCATTTGATCTGAAAAGCATTATAAAATACAGCCAGTGTATAATAAAGGAAATGTTTTGAATCATTTTGTGATTAATGCTTCGTAAAATTCCAAGAAATAGCCAACATATAATTGGAAAATGTTCTGAACAATGTAGTAAAAAAAGATTAACTGTAAAACGAAGCTTCGTTATGGAAATCTGACTCCATTAGCTTGAGAACGTAATGAAAATCATCTCATCTATCAAGTGGATGTTACAATAGTACTTCCCTGAAGATCCGGAGGGTCAGATGGAATGATGGACTGCAAGTGCTCACAGCAGCCAGGACTCTGAATCTTACAGGTGCTGCCTGCATCTCCCTTCCTCAGTGCTGTGCTTCACCCACACTGTGTCTCATGGAACTGATTCACTTTTGAAACTTTTACCCTCTCATTTTACTCTTGACCAAAATGTGCTTCTCTTTGACTCTTACTTCAGGTTTTACAACTTAAATCCCTCTATAATTTTCCTTTGATATTTTCAGACCCTTGACCTTATCTTTTCTTCTCACATTTTATCCTATTCATCATAAAACTTCTATAAATATAACAACACTTTCTTGGGTTATGTTAAAAATAGTTAATATATAATATATATTATATATATTATTTAATAATATATATTAAATATATTAAATATATCCTATGTTGAATAACATAGGATCCAAATTAAAAAAAAGTTTTGGGCTTACATTAGACTCATAATTTATCTACTGGGAGATCTAAGTAAGATGTTTACCTTTTCTTGGTGTCATATATATATATATATATATATATATATATATTCTAGAATGAAATTCAATAAAGTTATATACAAAGCATTTACCACAGAGGCTGGCATATATACAATTTTCAAGTTCTTTTTATTTAATTACCCAAGTGGGATTACATAGTCTCTATTTTGCATTTCATTGTAAAATATTCAAATAGCACAAAAATAAAGACTAAAAAGTTAAGTTTTCTTTCATCTTGACATCTCTCCTCCAAATCTCTCTCTGTCACAAACATGTACTCACTCACTCAAGAACACACACACACACACACACACACACACACACACACACACACACACACCTCCTCCAAAGATAACTTCTTCTGTAGCAATCTGCTTTGTGTCCCTCCAGACTAAATGTTACTTGTCCATCAGTACTAAGCTTAGGCATCCTTTCCTGCTAAAGCTTTCTCTGACTCCCATTGTCAGCATCAGTTTACTGCTCTCGTTTGCTTTTACCAAATCTTGCTGTTACCTCTGTGAGGATCCAGATATATTTCTTATCCTTTGAATGGAAAATGTCTCCCGCAGGCTTATGTGTTTGAACCCTTGGAACCTAACTGAGGGTGCTGTTTGGGAAGGTTGTGGAATTGTGGTGCAGCTAGCAGAAATGAGTCACTGTGGGTGGGCCTGGGAGACATACCGGTTCTGGTTCTAGATCAAGCATTCTGATTCGTGACCTGCGAAGAGATGAGGAGGTATCACCTCGTGCTCCCCCTCCATCCTCACCCTATCTGCCATGCCTTCGTCACCAAGATGGATTGTCCTCGCTGGTACAGTGATCCAAAATACACCTCTCTTACCTTCAGTAAGTCATGCCAGTTATTTTGTCTTAGAGATGAGAAAAGCAATTAAGATGATATTTTCGTTGTTTAACTTTTATTTGTATCTGCCCTCAATTGTGAATATTCAGAGTGGGAGCTTTTTATTTTCAGTCTTTACATTCCCCAAGTTGTTACAGGATAATTAACATTTTTTTCCTCATTATAATCTATAGGGAAATGAAGAACTCTAAGTAATCAGATTAGGAAAATCTTCCAGATAAAGTGACAGCTGAGTTTTTTAATAAATGTGTGAGGCAGACTAGAGGAAACTGGAAGATTTGAGAATCTGTTGGACAGGAACAAGTGTTCTTCCAGGAGCCCTAGGTGAGAGAGGAAAGCCAGTGACCTCAAAAACCCACAGCCCATCAGATGCCAAGGAAAGGGAGAAAGAGAAAACCAAAAAAGAATGCAAAGGGTTGTCACGTGGTTACCTTGGCAGCTTGCACAGAGCTGCCAAACAAAGAGTGGGGGAATTCCCCCCCCCCAGTACACTTTAAGTTTGCTGGGGTGGCAGAAAGAGAGTCGGGGGAGGGGGTGCTGGAGCAAGGGCAAAGGAGGGCAGGAAGATAACCAGACTAATCCACAGAGCCTTCCTTCGAGTTGAGCACTTTGGTGACTTGGCAGTGCCTCTGCAACTGGCCAGAAATCAGAGCCTAGAGCCAGAAGCCAAAGCCAGACTCCTGAAGCTGGCTGCAGGCTGGAAGCTGGAAGCTAGTCTGTAAAAGGATATGCTAAGGCTAACGGGAAACAAAAGTCAAACCTTGAATGGAAACCTGGACTTTAGTGTTGGAAGTCCTGGACTCTTTGAACTGGATGTTGTCACTTGCCACTTGGATGATACAGCCAGTCAGGAAGGGATTAAGACTTCCCCTCTTAGTCCATTTTCACAGTTCAGATTTTTGGTTGGGGTTGTTTTAAGGAAGATGCTATTCCCTGTCCTTCCAAGTCCCTCTCCAGGGAAAGTTTGTCTTTATTACTCCAGGTAATTAATATCTAAAGCGAGAAGCCTTAGGTGAGTGTCAGAGCACAAGGTATGCTTTAGTACTTAGTACTAACTTCAAGTAAGCAGATGTTAATAGCTTTGTATGCACATCATGTCCTGAGAGAGATTAAGGGTTAAACAGTTGACTTTGGTTTTATTAAATTTGACATTAATTTTAGCATCTTTTTTAAACCAGCATATGATGAGGTATATCACTTACAAATGATGATTATTTTTATTTCTTTTTAAAAAAACAAACTTATTTTTACAGGGAAAATCCTTGTAAAGAGAGAATTCTCATTTTTCAGAATTTATTTTAGCCAAGTCAACAAAGCACAGTTCCTGTGGCCTCATCTGTTAGAACACAAAAATAAGCTTACTATGTGGAAACAGATGTTTAAAATGGTATTCGTTAAAAGGAGATTCCACCTGTAATGAAAAGCAGAAAGTGGATGCAAAAGGAATGTTGTAAGCTGGGAGTTCTTACTATTGCCTTCCATTTCCTCAGGAATGCGAATCTATGGGTGAAACTTCACTAATAGGAATATGCTCTGGGTTTGTTCTCTTGTGATATGGATGATTTATAATATTGAATCACAGCTACCCTAGAACCCTTACTAGGATTGTGGTCATGGAAAAAACTATTCTATAAGTGAATGCGTTTTACCAATGAATAAAGTCTCAGGCAGAAAATTCATGACTATCCTATATTAGTGAGAGAAATCAACATTTACTGGTTCCTTCTGTTTCAGGTGCCTTGTTGATCACTTTTAAAAGAAACATAAAAAGGAGATATTTTCATTTTATAAGTGAGGGAATTAAGACTGAACAATAAATAAGTAAAATAGCTTTCCCAAAGGCATATCTAGATTAGAATTCAAGAACCTAATTCTTTTCTCAAAGTCAATAGACCCCCTTCAAACTGGGAGATGATTTTCTCCAGCTACATCTCAGACAAAGGCCTAATTTCCAGAACCTACAGAGAACTCAAAAAAAATTAATAACAAAAAAGCAAACTGCCCCCTCACAAAATGGGGCACTGATCTCAACAGAGAATTCACAGAGGAGGAAACACAAATGGCCTTTTCTCACTTGAGAAAGTGCTCAACATCCTTAAGCATCAGGGAAATGCAAATCAAAACGACCATGAGATACCACCTTACCCCTGTCAGAATGGCAATAAGAAAGAAAACCAACAACAATCGTTGCTGGCGAGGATGCGGGAAAAAGGAACCCTCATTCACTGCTGGTGGGATTGCAAACTTGTTAAACCGCTATGGAAAGCAGTGTGGAGACTTCTGAGCAGAATGAGCATAATCCTTCCAATGGACCCAGCTATCCCTCTACTAGGCATCTATCCACAAGATGTCACATCTCAACACAGAAACATTTGTACAACTATATTTATAGCAGCTCAATTCATAATAGCCAAAAATTGGGATCAGCCCAAATGCCCATCCATGGAGGAATGGACAGAGAAACTGTGGTATATTTACACGATGGAATTTTACTCAGCTGAAAGGAAAAATGAAATATTGAAATTTAGGAAAAAATGGTCTGACTTTGAGCAGATCTTACTAAGCGATCACTCAAAAGAACAGAGAATAGAATGCCACATATTCTCCCTCATATGTGGTCCTTAACCAGGATAACCATTTTCTTTATGCAGACTAGTAGAAAGAAGTGAGATGTTATGAATGAGGGGTAAGGGATGGGGGGAGGGGAGTGGCATAAGCATGAGGATAAACCATATTAGGTTCAAAACTATAAAATCCTTACGAGCATACTGTAACCTATTGAGAAAGTAGTGAGCGTCACCTGGCAAGAGGGGCCATGAGTAGTAGGGGAGATAGTCTAAGCCTGTGAATGATTAGATCAGCCTGACAACCCCTGGTTCCAACCACTGGTTCCTTCCCTCACTGAGCTGTTGACCAAAGCGACTCATGAGATTCCAACAAGACAGAATTCTGTCAAAGCTCTTGAGTGCTTTCACCAGGCCTGAGGCAAAACCCTGTTACTGAAGAAACCACAGACTGCATCGATCAGCATCAAGAAACCCTTCAACGTCCGGAATGGTATCCAGCCCCCAGAAGGCAGTTAGTGTAGTGCTGGAAGGCACTGCACAGGCTGCCAGGGGAAACTGATCAACGACAACTGGAGTAAACAGAGACGATTGACACGAAACACAATCTGCGGCCATGAGTAGGCTGACCACACCTCCTACTGGGAGGGAACAGCGAACCAACAAAG
>PVHP010019570.1:0-31679 GCA_004024765.1 Zapus hudsonius
AAAAAATGTACTATGTAAACATGAACTATCTGAAAGCCCTTATGACTAGAATATTTCTAGAAAATATAACCAAAATAGACTAAGCATGTTTAAAGCCCAAAACGACCAATAATCACAGCACAAATTCACTAAGTTGACAGCCAAGTAAACCTCAGGGAAAAATAAAAGCAAACCCTGGTGAGATAGTTTCTAAAATGAATTATTTCCAGCCTTTGAGAATAAGGTAATTTTATATGATATTTAAACTACTTCAGCTACACAATTCATTACTGAAAAGCTTTCCTATTCATTTTATGAAACTAACACAGTCAAGATGTCTAAATGTGACAAACATGTCTCCTAATAGGAAGTAACTATAAATTCTTACCAATGAATATAGATGAGAAATAATCCAAGAAATAGCAACATAACAATAAAATGAACTCAGCAGTCTTTTTAAGCACAATAGAGCCTGGCCTCCTGGGATTTATTCCAGAAACATGAGGATGAATTATCCCAGAAAACTTAATAAGTCAAAAAAAAAAAAACTTGACAAGTCAACATATTAACAGGTCCAAGGAGACAAGACATTTGATGATTTTGCTAGATATAGGAAAGCCTTTGATGAAACTGAATATCCGTTCTTGGTGCATACATTTGGCAATGAATACAGGACCGGGAGAAATGTGCATGATAACAAATGCTGTCTGTGCCATCAGGCTAATTTCAAAATCAGGACAATATTGGAATCATTACAGTGAAGGCCTGAGTAGACAATATAATTTTTTGCTTGTTTTAGGAAGTCAAACTGAAAATCTATTCAAACTAGTAAATTCAATGGTGAATTACCTATCATAATTTTTTTTAAATCCAGGGCTTACCTACAGCTAGCTCTCTTAAGTACAGGTGTTCCCACACAGCACCATGTGGTACAGGCACTAGGATACTTGTTAAATCAGCAGTGGGCGTGCCCTCTGTGTCTGTGTACAACCCTGTGTATGTGTGTCTGGGTGTATCTCAGTGTGTGTGTGTCTTTATATCTATCTGTATCTCTGCGTCTGGGTTTTCCTATGTGTTTGTGTGTGCATCTGTGTGTTTATCTCTGCATGTCTGTGTGCATTCGTCCTCAGGCCTCCTACCTCTGCCAGTACCATAGCCATGGTCCTCATCCACTGGATAAGGCTATCCCCTCCTCTCTGAAGGTCTGCTGCATGCAGTGGGGACCCAGGGTGGACACTGGGCTCCTTCTGCCACTGTGGCTTGTGTCTTGGTAGCCTTGGCTTCCTCATTAGTCAATACCTGTGCCTAGAAGAGCAAAGCTGAAGACCGTAAGACCCCTCACTGGTGGCCCTATTCCCCAGGGCATGCAGGGGCAGTGCAGCAGGCAACTACACTGACACCTGAGGAGCGCTAGGGACTGGGCCCAGCAAGACAGTCTAGGTCAGTGAGGACAGGACTGTTCTGCTCGATCCTGGGGCTTTGGGGAGAAAGCAGGTGTACAGGTAGAGGCACACTGGCTGCAGCCCCTGAGAGGCCACAGAGCCATGGGCCTACAGAAGTGTCAGCTCCCTATCTCCCTTGAGATTCCATCTCATCCCCATGATTCCTCCACCACTCACATGGAGGTCACTTGGGGTCCTGGAACATGTCTGTCTTTGAGTTCCCCCTTCTCCTGGAACCTGCAGGAACTCAGGCAGCCTAGAGGCACACTGGAGTGGGAACCAGCACTGACTCTAGACTTCCTGGATGATCTCAGGTAAGCCTCCAGACCTAGGAAGCAAGACCAGACAGACTTCATAAGCCATTTCATATTTGTTACTTCCCTCATTCACTTGTTCAGTCAACAAACATCTGTTCAGATCATTCGGTCTAAGTTGTGTGACTAAATGGAACACCTCAGTGTCTTCTATGACAGGATCTCCTCAGATTAGGGGTCAGTGTCAGGCACTAGCGATGCACAGGATGGGAAACAAACTGTGCAGGAAAAATTAGGGTTTCCTGGAAGAGGGGGTTTTAAGGTGTGCTTCCAAGGGTGAGCAGGGATTTCCCTGTAGGTTAAGGTGAGGAAGAGCAGAGATAAAGCAACTGGGTCTCCTGATAAGACTGCAGTCCAGACAAGCCCAGATCACCCTGGTCGCTCCACAGTTCTCCCTACCACCTCCCCTGAGCGTGAGGCCCAAGGAGCCCAGGATTCAGGCAGCTTCTACAGGCCGACCGGCTCCCTTTCCCGAGTGTGACTTTCTCTCAAGTAGCTCCTTGATCACGAACAAACATGCCCTGTGGGCCTCATGGGGCCTGGACTTGTGCCCCTACAAAGGGACTCTCCCAGTGTTTCTGTGTCTGCCATTCCCAGACCCCAGTGCACACAGTCCTGGGCATCCTGGGGCCACTCCTCTCTGGAGTCCTTACCTGCCTCTGCCAGGAAGTTCACACAGAAGAGGAAAGGGCCTGTACAGGACCACACTGTCCTGAGCCAGCAGAGCAGGGCATCATGCCCCAGGCTGCAAGGAGCCTGAACTCTATCTAGACCACACATCCCTGCAGGCCACGCCTCATGTCACACCACCTTGCAGTGCTGCAGCCTTTGCTGCCTTTGCTGGAGGCCTCCCACCCACGACCCCACCCCTAATGCCATAGTCTTACCAGCAACAAGGCCTCTATTCTATCAAAATGAACCAAATCACTCCTCTCCCTCCTCCCTTGCCAACAGAGTCTGAGCCTCTGATCTGTCTGCTGGGATGCTGATCACCAGTGGTAAACTTGGCCCCTCTACAGAGCAGCCAACAATGTCCTTACAACCCCAGGGAGAAGCAACCCCTCAGCCTCATCCTGTGACCCTAGCCTGCAGTGCTCCTAACAACCCATCCTTCAACCTGGTCACACACAGATGAAGCAGTTGGCTTCCCCACCCAGGTCTGTCCTGACTTCCTGGCTGTTGTGGTCAGCTTTCTAGTTGCTGCGCAGAAAGAACCCAAACAAAAGCGGCTTATGGAGGAATGGGTTTATTTGGCTTACGGACTCGAGGGGAGACTCCATTCTGGCAGGGAAACGATGGCATGAGCAGAGGGCTGGACATCACCTCTGCCACAGCACTGCAAACAGCGGCAGGAAGGTGTGCCAAATACTGGCAAGGGGAAGCTGTCTTATAACCCCCATAAGCCCACCCCCAACAACACAGCTTCATCGAGGTTGTAAAACCTAAACTGCCATCAGCTGAGGATCCATCTATCAGAACACATTCAATTGTTTGTGGGGGACACCTGGATCAAACCATGACACTGGCATTCTTCCTCACCTTCCACTTAACTCTCTTTCACTCTTTCTGGGGGTCCTTGTGCACACAAGACACCTCTGACAACACACACACACACACACACTGGGTTCAGTGTGTCATACAGCCACTTGCATGAGTGAGAAGGCTGTTGTCAGGACTGGTCCTGGTGAGGCTGGGCAGAGGCATGAGTCCTCTGGCTCTCCGGCAGTGAAGGGAGTGACATGTCATTGAGCCAATGTTAGATGCCAACACCAGACCCTTTCTCCCCCTTGCCATAAGACCCTGTCAGTCTGGCCCCGGCAAGAAGTGTGGGGCAGAGCACAGGCAGTCAGGATGAACCTCATCAATGAAACTGCAAGCATGTCTTAAGCCACTGGGGTCAGTAGCCAGAACCATCCCTGCTGCTGGGCTGAGGGTGTGTCCTACTAAGATTTCCAGAACCATCCCTGCTGGTGGGCTGTGGGTGTGTCCTACCCACATCACAAAGCATGCCCTGAATTTTATTTATTGATTGTACCCTTTCCCTGATGAGCCTCCCGAGGACAGGGGCTGTGCTTGGTTCCCTGCAAATCACAGTTCCTGCACACAGCAGGTGCTCTATAAATGTATTTGGGTAAGTGAAGAAAGGAATGAATCTAGGCTTCCTGGCTCCTCTTCTGTAGTGCGGGACTCCGGGGTCTGGGCATGCCTGCTCCAGGCTAAGGGGGCTGAGCAGCAGAGCAAGCGGACAGATGCTGTGGCTCAAAGGAGGCTTTTAGGAAAGAGCTGGGGAAGTGCAGGCGAGTTAAGAGTCAGGCTGGGGGTTAATTTCAGGTGGATCCTCTGCCTCCACTCCCCACCCCCCACCCCGCCCAAAAGGCTTGGCTGGGTGCCCTTCTCTTGAAACACAGCATTTGGAGGGCACACAGGCACAGCCCTACCCCCACCCACCTCTCACCGCTCTCATCCGTCCCACATAGAAACATGTCCTCCCTCCCACCCACGCACAGCACACGCAAGCACACTTCCCACAGGTCCACTCCATCTCAAACCGCCCCCTCCCCAGTCCGCGGCTCGGAGCCCCTCAAGAATACAGACAGGGTCGCCTCTGCCCTCCGCCGGCCCTTCCAGCCTCCCGGGTGCAGCGGCGGCCCGAGCGCGGCGCACCCGGGGACGCGCGTCCCAGCAGGGACCCGACGCGCTCCAGGCCCGCCCGGCTAAGACGCTCCCGACTTTCGCGGGGACCCCAGCCCTGCCCGGAGCGCTCCCAGGCCGCCTCCCCGACCCGCCGCAGCCCTACCTGGGGCTCCAGGAACATCGTGGCTGCTGGCTCCCCACGCTCTCCCGCGGGGCGGGCGCTGGCTCCCCGCCCACGCGCGCACCTCCAGCCGGGCGCCGCGGGACGACCCCGCGCGGGCAGCTCGCCGGAGCGGGTCCAGCGAGGGTCCCCCGTCCCCGCTGGCCTCGCCTACCTCTCCCATCCGCAGCTCACGGTCCCTACCGAGCAGGTGCTTAGTTCAAATGCCGCCCCTGACTTGGTCCACCCATCTCTGGCCTGCCCGTTTCAAAGAACTCTGTCCTTCCATTTTGTCCGCGAGAACGCCGGGGATATAGCAGCCGCCCCGCCGGGGCTGGAAGCTAATCTGAGAGATGGCGAGGGGCGTGCCTGGCACGTGGCGCAGTTTAGACGGTAAAGATGGAAAGATGGACGGGGCCCAAGAGCGCCCTCTGGCTCTGGGGATGTGAGAGGGCGGTGACAGCCCGGGCAGGTTCTGGGGGAATCAGCTGGGCCCCTGAGCTGCCCCTGGGGAGTGGAAAGACAGTTGGCTGGAAGCTACAGGCAGGAATGGGGGGTTCCCAGAGGAGCTGAGACAGCCCCAGAAGAGCACACAGGCAAAAAACCACCTCGCCTGATGACAGTGGTGTCCCTGGCCTTACCCTGCCTACCCCAGGATGCCTGTCCGCCATCCTACACTACAATCTGCCGTCAATTTGAGGGATCAGCCATCCTCTCCTGCCTCCTTTTCCTCCTCCTCCCTCACCAGCGCTCTTGCCAGCAGCAAGATCAGCTACCAGCCTGTCTCCACAAGCAGTAATTTCTGTCTTGAGCTCTACCCTGCCCTTACTTTTCTACCAGTTAGTACTGGCCCTGGGGCTGGACCTCACTTCTGAGGGCTCCGGAACCTGGACTATTCATTACCTCTTGGAACAGCTCCACAGGTGGGCAGTGAGGGAGAGGCCCCAACTTTTACACTGACCTCCTCCCTCCTCTGTTTCTGCATCTTTTTCAGGCCATCCAGGTGGCGCAAACCGTATGGTGGCCTCTGGTGGTGATTTGTTGTGTCAAGACCCACCTGGGCCCTTGGGTCCTGGGCCCTTAGAGCCTTCTATCCCTTCAGACTGCTCTTGAGTGCCCAAAGGAGTGAAGCTGGGAGTCCTATATCTGAGTATGCACCTGCTTCTGCCTTCCTTAGCATTGTCCCCTAACCCTGCAGGATATCTGGGTCTATTGCATTCCTCAGGAATTCTATGTGGACAGTTAACAACCTGCTGTCACCTGCTCCTGAGCCAGCCTCCCCCCACACACACACCCCTCTGGATATGACAGTCTTCAGCTGATGGATGTGTAGCCCCTGGTGCCTTCCAGCACTGTCCCAGAATCACTTCCTGTAGTGCTGATCCATAGATGTCTTCACCATTGTTCAAGGCCTCTGGTGAGGTAAACACCTCTCCCAGGAAGAAGGTCCCTTGCCCCATCTCTGGCAGGTATGGCTGGGCTGTCTCCTCAGCATTCATATGTGCATGAATCCACATCCTTCCTGGAGCCCAGGGAACTGGACAAGCTGATAATCCGACAGCTTCTCTCTGCCAACGCCCTGCAGCTTGAAACTGTGGATGAAGCTATCCTTCAGGGAAGGCTTGTCCTACCTAGGACTCCACTGTCCTTACTAAGTTTAGATTTGGAAAGTAGAGGAGCCAGGGGTGGTGTGGTCTGCAGACATCTGCTAGAGCTACTGAAAAGACAAGGCACATAGGAAAACGTGCTCCCTCCCCTCCTTACTCCAGACATTGTGGACTGGGATAGTCCTTGACAGTGGGTGTCTGCTCTGAGGATGTGAAACCATGGCAGGAAAGCCTGGCTCTAAGATCTCAGTGAACTGGGAGAGCCTCACAAGCACAGGACAGCATGCTGGATGGACCACAGCAATGGGCTTCCAGTGAGTGTGTGCCCCTGACACTCAGCTTAGCAGGTGAAGGGGCCCCACTGGAACCTGATTCAGGCCCACGCCCTCCTCTGCCCTCAACTTGCAATGGCTCAGTCCTGATCACAATACAAGTCAGAGTCCTGCAGTCTCAGGGTCCTGGTGACCTGTCCCTGCCTAAGACCTCAGATCCTCTGCTTTGGCCCTACACGGAATATGCTTCGTCAGATTTCGGGGAACTCTCATAGGAGAGTGACATAGTTCTAAGATCACTGCCACCCTAGCACACCTTCCTCTCCACTGAATTCGCTTCTCAAGTTCTTCAATCCAACTTCATCTTTCCACTTCTTTACTAGTCTGCTCTAAAGAGAATGTGAGTTCTATGAGTGTATCTGTTCACTATCAACCCAGTGACTGCAACACGCCTGTGTGAGATCAATCTGTGGTGCATATATACACATGTATGCAGATACAGATTGTAACAGGGATATAGTTAATGATGATAGACAGTGATCCTGATCTATAGAGAGATGGATGTGCACATAGATATGAACTTGAACATAGATATGGATAGAGATTTAGATGGAAATATGGATATGGAATATGGATTAGGCTATAGAGCATATATAGATAGGAATGTGGATAAGGAATACAGATACAGATACAGACATAAATATGGAGATGTGTGTATGTGTGTGTGCAGGTGTGTATATTCAGCACAGGGCTTGTGTCTATAATTTATAAAGAACTCAACAGGTCAAAAAGTCTGAAGACCCAACTTTGATAAATAAGCAAAGGACTTGAAGAGACACTTCACAAAAGGCAAGAAGCCTAAGAGAAATCATTCGGTCTTGTTAGTCATCAGTGTGAGGGAGGCTAAAACCACACTGAGATCCCAGCACACTCACCAGACTGGCAAAAGCAAAAAAGCAGAAAATGCCAAGTGCTGGGCGAAGGAGATCGTTGAGTTGGTAAAGTGTTATACAGGCATGAGTTCAATCCCAAGAACCTACATTTTAAAACAAAAAACCAACTGGGTGTGGTGCTGCCACCTGTAACCCTAGAAGGTTGAGACGGGAGAATATCTGGAGCTCACTGACAGCTAGTCTAGACTACTTGGCAAGTCCCAGATCAGTGGAAGACCCTATCTCAAAAACTGTGGCCTCCACATGTGCACACACATGTGTGCACACACATACACACACATATATGCAAAAAGTAACAAAGAAAGAAAAGACCACACCAAGTTCTGGCAAGACGTGGCATGACCACAACTCTCAGCTGATGGTGGGGGCAGCATGACATCATCACTAAGGTGCTCACGTGAGGACACGGTCAAGTTGTGTCATGAGAGGTGTGAGCTTGACAGAAATGCTCGTGGGCTCACACCTAGAGACACATCAGCATTGATTGCAATGGCTCCCAAGTGAGAACATCCCAGGCATCCCCACAGAGGACTAGATGTCCACCTGCCCAGCTGCGATGCACAGGGATTCACAGTGAGCTGAAAACTCGGAACATCAGGAGTCAGTATGTCAGGAGGGAACAGCATGTCCTTGTACAGGAAGAGGGTGTGATGTACCTGAGGGCAGATGCATGGCCAGCCAGGCCAGGAAGAAGGTGAGCAACAATACGGCCCAGTAGTAGACTTTGCCTCTGTCACAGGGTGTGTGGTACCTTCACCCTGCCCCATTGGCCCTCCGTCCTCACTCTTGATTTTGTAATTACTCCAAGCTCTGTCAGTCACCATGATGAGCACCGAGCAGATGGAATTGTTACCCAAAATTTGGCCACAACCTTCAAACTGCCTTACAGGCTGGGGCCTGCTCAGGCCCCAGCAAATAGGGCGCAATTCTCAGCAACTGCAAGTCCAATGGAGGCTGGAAATGCTTCTAGTCCACACATGGCTTTCCTGGCCCACGTGGTATGACTGGTAAGCCAGGCCCTGAGCATGGTTTCCGAGGGAGAACATGAAGGGAGCATTTCTAAAAAGTATTTGACGACAGAGTCAGTTTCTGCTTATCCTGGGAGCCCTGATGTGGCCAAGGGAGGCCAGCCACTCCAGGCCATCTGCTCTCCTGCATTTGGGTGAGCCAGTCTACAGCACTGCCTCACCTGCATGCTTGTCTCAGGTGAGCCAGGCTCCTGAGTCAGGACTGCACTGCAGGAGGTTCCTGCCAGGGGAACAGAGAGGCAGTACCACTTGTACCAGCCACAACATAACAGCACCAATCCCCACACATGCTCTCATTTGGGAGACATGCCGTGTGGATTTCCCTTGTCACACTCAGTCTCGTATGGATTCAGCCGTCTATCTGTGCCTCCTGGAGGCCAAGAGGACTTGGGTCCACCCTATAGCTCTTCCTAGAGTCATGTCTTGAGCTTTCTCTAAGCTAGCTATGCAAACCAGGAGTCTACATGCTTCAGTTAGCCCTCTCCAGACTGCTCAGGGCATATAGGGTTGTCAGAGCTGCAAAAGGTGAGACAGGCAGGAGTTCAGGGCTGGGGATGTCTACTGAGAGAGACTCTCAAAGGTGACCAACCCACTCAGAGACTTGCTAAAAGGCCCTTCCTCAAACACCCTTCCTGCCTCCATAAATATGTGTGGATTCATTGCTTTGGGATGTGGTGTCAGATCTGGGATTGGATTCACAACCTCTAGTACAGGAGCCCAGGGAGGCCTCTTTATCAAGGACAGTGAGGCATATCTGGGTGAGGAGGACGGGACAGTATGGGAGTGGAGGATGCTGCCTTGTCCCTGGGGCAATGGGACCACGTGAAACTGGTAAGTGAGCCAGGGAGGAGGCTGCCAGCCACCTGTGCAGGAGAAGTGAGGCCAGGGCAAGGACTTGGCAGGTGGTTTCCTGAGATGAAGTAGGTCATGGCAGACAGAGACCCTTCCTACGCAAGGTTCTCATCCCCTCTCATCACCTGAGCTGAAAACTGCCTGCAAGAACATGGCAGGCCGAAGTAAGAATGTCCTTGACATCCACTGGAAAAGAGGGGAGAGGTGGGGACCAAAAGCCCACCATCCAGAGGCAAAGATTTCTGTGACAACAAGAAAAAATGTCAAGTTAGAGACCCTATCGTCAATTTTTATTGTGAAATCTACAAAAAAATGAAAAGGTGGAGATGACACACATTACTTCAAGGAGGGCGGGTTTGCTGATAAGGCGGGAGATGGAGAGCAGGGAGGCTTCGACAGGCACTCATGGAGGAAAGCACTCCTGGTTCTGTGTGCCTGTGCATACCTATGTGTCTATGCACCTATGTACATCCATCTGTAGCTTGTATGTGTGCACATGTGCACATATGTCTGTGTATGCACATGCCCGATAGCGTTACGTGTGTGTGCATCATGTGTGTACGCATTCATAGAGCACATGTACACCTAAAGGCTCAGCAGGGTGTTACCTCACTGGCCCTTCTCTTCCATGCTCCTTTCCCTCTTGTCTTTGTTATGCTGATCAAATCTTTCCCAGGTTTGCTCCAATGCCTTCTCCTAGAGAAGGGAGATTTGCTTCCATCAGCCTAGTGGAACCAGAGGAAGGAAATCCAGGTTTTGAGTGGGGGTTGGGTGTCAAAAATGGGTGCATCAGACCTCACACACCAGGGGCCTCAAAGCAAAGGTCCCACTACTCTTCCCATTGAGAACCAATGAGACCTCCACCATGTCACCCACTAGGCATGTGCTCTGTGTTCTCAGAACTGCTCAGCCGACCCCCTTTATGTCCCACCTCCTTCCAGTTTATAGATCAGAAGACTATACCTGGTGCATTCTGTGTCATGCTGGGAGAGTTGACTGGACACACACGGCAGCCCCCAGCCAGCCTGACACATACGTGCCTTTGTCCCCACACAGGCTGGATGGTGTCTTGGGGAAAGGTCCACTTGGCTTTTACCTCCAAGACTGAGATTATCACTCACCTCCATACTGTCCCTCTCCAAAGACTTCCTGATTCTCTGGTACCCTCCAGGACCAGTCTTCCTGGGCTGTCAGACCACTCACACTGTGGACACACATCCCAAAACCTAGAGCCTGGGGGTCACAGGAGGCATCGCCTGGGAAGTAACAGGTGGTCAGGATGGCAATGCCAGGATGGAGCCATCTAAGAAGGAAATGCTAGACCTAGCAAGTACAAAGGTCCCAGGCTGGAAGGTGCTGGATGCCTTAAAGGACATGGTGACTGTAGTGAGACAGATGAGACACTCAGGCTGTCCTGGCAACTTTCCAGAAGCTCAGTGGAGTGGTCAGGTTGGGGATCATGACACCTGTGATGTTTTCAAGGCTTTCTCTGTGGCAGAAAGGCTTGAAGGTCCCTGGCATGCCAGCCTCTTCAGGAAGTAGTTATCTCCCAGTGGGTAGAAGTGCTTCACTGTTGAAGAGTGGGACACTCCCCCTCAAGCTTCCTCAGGGGTCAGGATCCCCTGCAGTGGGAGTGACTTTGCACATAGAGGCTTTAATGCGTACTTTAAAATGGGAAAGGGGGCTGGAGAGATGGCTCAGCGGTTAAGTTGCTTGACCCCAGAGCCTAACTACCTGAGTTCAATTCCCCAGTGCCCATGTAGGCCAGATGCACAAAGTGGTGCATGCATCTGGAGTTTGTTTGGAGTGGCTGGTGGCCCTGATGCACCTATCCCCTCCCTCTCCCCCCCCTCTCTCTCTCTCTCTCTCTCTCTCTCTCTGTATCTCTGTATCTCTCTGCTTGCAAATAAATAAATAAATATTTAAAATATAAAAATAAATAAAATGGGAAAGGGTCTGTGACTATGAGGTCAGTGTGTGAAGGGGGACAGAGAAAGCAGCCTGGAAATCCTCACTTCTCACAAATCCACGGTCTCACCTATAATCCCAGCACTTGGGAGGCTAAGGGGTAGAATAATTGAGTTCAAGGCCAGACTGGGCTACAGAGTGAGTTCCAGGTTAGGCTGGCCTAGAGTGAGACCATGCCTCAAAAAACAAACAAAAAGAAAAATGTGCAGTCTGCAGGGAGGTGGGGAAAAGGCTCCCTCTGTCTTGGTATTGAAAGGGAGTCATGTGCCCATGTCTGTATCATTCTCTATCCCTAGAAAAATGTCCCAAGGCCACCAAGGGTCCCTGCCTCTCCCCCAAGCTGGCCCTGGGCTGACAGCTTCTTATCTCTGGACAGAGTCCAAATGCCCACAGCATGATTTTGTTAATGCAAGCATGGGTTATGTGGACTTTGGGTATCTCAAGATTTCAAAAATGCCTCTGTGAAGAATAAACAGAAACCAGAATCCACAAACAGTTCTTCCTGGCACAAGATAGAGAAACTTTAAGCCCTATTGTGGATGGGGACCTATCACTGTCAGTGTGCGGCACAGGCACCTGCACACAGATGAGTGGGCTGGCCACCACTCGGCTGGGCATTGTAGGCCCTGAGCAAGCCCCTACTCCTCTGTGGGCCTAGGATTCCCTATCTGGGCTGATCATCTCTATGGGCCCTGCAGCTGGCTACCTCTGATTCTGCACAGAGGTGGAGTGGGCAGAGCCTGGCAGGAATAGATGTGGTGCCAGATGCCCTCTGCTGCCTCCTCTGGCCTCACACTGGAGCTTCCTGGGGGGCATTTCCTTCTTGTTGAGGAAGGACCCTGGCTGTGCTGCTGCTGCCTAAGTCAGTGTGGGTTTTACCCAGGCACAGGGAAAACCTGCATCCATACACATTAAAAACCTCTGGCTCCAGAGAGCAGCAATGCCCAGGATTCTAGTGGTATCTCTGGGCACTGTCCGAGGGTACACTGCTGACCACACTGTAGTGCCTGGGCCCTCTCTGTCCTCAGTTTCTCTGCCTGGGGCAGAGACTGGGCCAGGTGGAAATTAGGTCATCTGCCCTCTGGGGACCTGCAGGCCTCGAGGCATCTGATCAAGTGGGAACACAAGAGACCCCGAGGGACATGGTGGCAATGAGCAGCACTGCCTCTGAGAGCTCTACCCCGGGCAGGGGAAGGACCATGAGTCCTGGGCAGGCCATGACCACTGTGGGCCTCTACTCTGAAAGGAGGCTCAAGAAAACCCTGGGAGCCCACAAGCCTCTAAAGTGCTGGGCCCAATCTCAAGCACACCTCAACCAGGCCTTTCATCAGATTGTTGGAAGGTGCCAGGGTTCTGCAAGTTCCTAGAGATGCCCTAAGAGGGTGTGTGGGCCAAGTGACCACCCTGCGCTTACCTGTCCACAAGGACACCCAGTTGCTGCCAAAATTTCTCAAAAGAGGCAGCTTAAAGAATACATGTCCGAGATCCCCTACTGGGCTAGGGTCTCAGGACAATGGGGTGCTCTCAAGGGAAGGGGGAAGGAAGTATGTGTCTAAGGACCAGCTGGCCTTATGGGAAATGGAGGGAGAGGGGGTGTTATGGAATTCTGCCCTCTGGCCACAACATGGCTTTTGCTGTCTTGAAATCAGGTTATCCACACAAGACTCTCACAAGATTAACCCACTAACATTTCCTCACAGAAGGAGAGGGCTCACCATGAGGCCCTGGCACTTCCCAAGGATATAGAAGTGGTTAATAATTACTTGAGGGGGAAGACTTTGGTGTAGCTGTCTACAAGTTGCCCATGCTCCTGCAGGAAACCCTCATCCTCTAAACTCAGTGGTCACCAAGCCAGATGGGTAGAATCCTTTATTTTGTCTGTCCTTAGTACCCTATTAGGGGTGAATAGTCATTTGTTCATGTTTCCCCAGAAATATGTCACGTAACGATGGCTTCTCAGAGCCACTTGACCTTGTGAGAAGGGAGTTTTGAGACTAGCCTGGCCTTGTCAGGGAACTTGGGAGGGGGTGGCCTTGTAGGGAGGAGTCTCAGGGAGGGGTGAGCTTGTTTCGGTGGTCTTCGGCTGTTTCCCCTCCCAACTCACTCTCCTGGAACTCCTGCTGCCCTCTCCCCGGAGCTTGGACTACTCTCCAACCTTCCCCCATCCTCAGATAAAGCCCCCAGCTATCATGGGACCAGACCTTGGAGTTGACCCCTGACTTCATCCCATGTCGCATGTGCTCTTGCTGGTCTTCTTTTTTTCCTTTTCCTCTCTCTGCCTCTACTTCCTCTCAGCCTCTTTCTCCAGCCCCCAGAACCTCTCTGAGCCAGACCTTCCTTGGAGGCCTCCAGATTCTTTCTTTCCCTGTCACATTCCTAGAAAGAACAGCCTGTATCTGCCTCCCCTACACCAAGCCATCCTGGCTTCCCACCCTCAGTCTTTGCCAGCCCATGCTGGACACCTGGTTTGCTCAGGGTCTGCACCCCACCCCATGGTACTCCATGCCAGGCCAAAAAGCCATGTGGTCTGGGTCTCCCCCTGAGAAGCCCTTCCCCATGGTCCCAGCTACCTAACTCTGCACACTAATGTCCCAGAACTTCCAAGGAGATGTGCCTCCCTCTGAAGAAACCGGGCAAAGGCCCAGGGAGGCCCACCCCTCACACTTGTTGGCAACACTTGGACCACCAAGCATGGGAGAGGCTGAGACCTGACCGAAGACAGTTGTATCCAAAGCAGGACAGCAGGATGTGCTTTTACACAGAGCACCTACATTTACCTCAGTGACTTGGGTGGAGAGCACCACTGTTTTTCTTCCAGGCATTTGGGTCTCACGCATGCTGAATAGCACCCTCAGCCAAATACAACGTTTCTCACAGTTAACACATTTTTGTTCTGAGTATGTAGGGTGTATCTGGCTCCTCTCCCACTTCCTTGCTCATCATTTCAGCCCTCTGTCTCCATATGGTCGTGTCACTCTGAAAAGGCCCCAGAACCACTTTGGGGTCTTTGGGGGTTCCTCCAGCTCCTTCTCTTTTAGTCAGTCTGAGTAGCATGTGCAGGGCAGGGAACGAGCTCTCTGTGATGGCCAGGATTGCTGACAGTCTCCCAGATATCTGAGCAAATATAGATCATGGGGACATCAGCAGCAGTGGGCTCTGCAAGCTCTGCCCCTCCTTCCTGGGAAGCAGAGTGGATGGTGCTCCAGCTGAAAGGGGCTCAGAATGCAGTGGAAGGGAGGTGACCTATGCGTCTGCCCAGAACTCTTCCCAGAGAAGACATAAATGCGCTAGGGAGGTTCTCCTCAACCATTCTCAGAAACACGGGCTCTCAGAAGAGGGTATTCAGCCCGTAAAGAGCAGAGGCAGTGCTTAGAGTGCCATCACTATAACCTGTCCTCATACAGGCAGCTCCTGGCCTGTCTGTGTAGCCACCTGGGGGTGGGGATGGACCAGGCTGTCCTGAGAGAATGCAAGCTTTCCCTTTGGAGCCTTGTACCTGTCTTTTAAGACAACACAGACATGAGTTCCTCATTCTTTCTAACAGACCTGGGGACCAAGGGGTGTTGGACCCCAGGAAGGAGACAAGCACCAGGAGTCCACAGACTATCAGGCCCATACCAGGCCAACATGGTTTGTATGTTTGATTCATTTCTTCTGTTTTAAAAATGACAGTGAGACACAATGTCCTTCCTAGACCCTAGTTTCACATACTTAACTATATTAAATAATAAAATAAACAACTCATAAATGCTATCTTGAGTAGGATAATGAAATCCTAGTGTCCTGATCCACCCCCTTGTCCAGTGTATCTACACAGTATATACTGCCTGCCCCATAGTCACTTAGCAGCCATCTTGATGATCAGGTCTACACGTGCATTGCTATACTGTGCCCAGGTAACCCTTATTTTATGGCCCCACAACACAAGAGTAGTGAGGCTGGCAGTTAGGATGTGCCAATAAAGAAGCCTTAAAGTGCTTCTTTTAAGTGAAAAGGTGAACATTCTTGACTTAAGGAAAGAAAAATAAACATGCTGATGAAATCTTATGTCCATGAGATTGGGAAGAAGGAAAAGAAATGTGTGCTAGTTTTCTGTCATAATTTACAAAAACCTGTATGAAGCCAGGCATGGTGGCGCATGCCTTTGATCCCAGCACTTGAGAGGCAGAGGTAAGAGGATCACTGAGAGTTCAAGGCCACCCTGAGACTACATAGTGAATTCCAGGTCAGCCTGGATTACAGTGAGACCCTACCTCGAAAAACAAAACAAAACACAACAAAAACCTGCATGATAAATGCTTAGCTAGAAAAGACATTAGGTTATAGGGTTTGGCACGTCTGGCATCTGGGATGCATCCAGATGTCAAGGAGAGAACCTCTGGTGATGCTTGTGTGAAAATAGTAGTGTGAAAGACTATATGAGGGCTGAAGAAACAGCGGCTAAAGGCACTTGCTTTCAAGGCCTAGTGGCCCAGGTTCAGTTCTCCAGTGTCCACATAAAGCCAGATGCACAACCTGGCTCGTGCACCTTGAGTTTGTCTGCAGTGACAAAAGGCCCTCATATGCCCATTCCGACACCCCCCCCCCATTTCTCTCTCTCTCATTCCTTGCAAATAAATAAAAGTACTTTAAAAATGTATAAGGCTATATGAGGAAAACTTGGTTTCTCCTATCACAGACTCCAGTCCCTCCTAAGAAATACCTATTACTGACAACTTCCAACTTAGAACAGTCCAGAATTTTTCTATGTTCATGAAATTATTTACATGTGCATACAGGAATCCCTTTCTGAACTAAAGGACTCACACTTAGGTTTTCAACCTGCTCTTCTCCCTGAGCAACTCCTCATATTCTGCCTCATGGCTGGGCTGCAATGTGAGTGATAGGTCCTCTAACAAAAAGACACTGACCTCCCACATTCCTATAGTGGCAGCCTTGAACTAAGGTCGTTACTGCAATGTTTGCCCATATATAAAGGATAAATTCCTAACACTGGTGTCTGCATCAAAGCTTATGTGTATTATAGTCTCAGGAGCCACAGAGGGGTTTTCAAAAGCTAACAGCCAGATAGTGAAGATAATAGGGTAAGAACCTCCAGAATCCTCTCTCCCATAATAGCACAAGAAAACTAGCAAAAGTTGTCAGAATCAACCTTTTTAAACTTCAGAAATTAATCCAAGGCTTACAGAAATCTGGACAGCATTTTTTCACAAAGTACAACTGAATCTGAGTAAGAACCACACATCTCGTGACATTTGAAATGTCCCTAGTCTCGTGCCCAACTATGTTAGAAAAGGCCCTCCCATTCGTCATGAAATCAGTAGCCTGGCAGCCATGGGAAAGAGCAGAACTCTGATGAAACACTTGCAAAGCCTCACTCCCAGAAACTATCATTATCTGACCTGTCCAGTGATTCCCTTGAAAACCCCGCTTGCAATGGCATTGGTATTTGACCTGACTCAGCTCACCAAGTACCCCCAAAAAAACCCTATTCCACAAGGTTGATTGTCAAGAACAGTCACGACATTTAACATCACAGATGCTTGAAGCAGTGGATAATGCTGAAGTGAGCAACAGTCCAACAAAAAATGCCAAACATTCTTTGATGAGAGGCCTATGGACCTTAGCAGAGCTCCTGCACCTCCCGGGCCAGCTGATCCCACGCATGCTCAGGCCAGTGCACATCAGCAGTCCACAGCAGGGGCCAGGAGATGGCTCAGAGGTTAAGGTGCTTGCTTGCAAAGTCTACTGACCAGGGTTCAATTCCCCAGCACCCATGTGAAGCTGGATGCAAAGTGGCACATGTGTGGCATATGTGTGACCCCCCCATACATACATACATACATACATTAATTAATAATTAAAAAGAAAGAAGTGAGTTCATAGGAGGACCCAGCTCTCACTGCTGGCTGACTGGTGGGGCTCTGTAAGAAAGAACAAGAAGAGAAAACTAAGGCCGATTTGTCAACTGCCTCTCTAATAACTAAGCATGCACTTCAGCACACAGAGCTCCTTTAAAAGACTGCTCAAACATTTCAGAAACATTTTGTCAACCATTAAGTAACTCATGAATTAATGGCAGATAATCATAAGATACCTGAGTGCAAAACATAACAAAAGAATTCAGATTTTGCAGGATGACTTCAGAAATAAACAACTGCTGCTATAAGAAACAGCAGCAATAAACTCTGACAGGGCGAAAATCTGATTTACATAACTGATTTACTAGACAAAAACTTAGAGCAACTTCTTCAAGAATGTTCAAAGAACTGCAGAAAACCTTGTCTATGGAAATAAAAGACTATCTAGAAACAATACTTTACCAGATAAAAATATGAATAAAAAGGGCTAGGGAGATGGCTCAGTGGCTAAAGGCACGAGTTTGTGGACAATAGCTCAAATCCCCAGAAGCCATGTAAAGCTGGACTCACAAGAGTACGTGCCTCTGTAACCCCTACATGCCAGGTGTGGTGGATTGTGAAGGTAGGTGTCCTCCATAGCCTGTGGAAGTTGTGATCAAGATCGAGCTTTCTACTCAAGTCTCCAGCAGCCTGCTGGAAGAGGTGTGTCACTGGGGGTGACTCAAGTCCAGCCCTCGGATGTACAGAGAGGCAATATGAGCTCTGGCTGTTTGTGCTTGTTAGTGTTGGTCTTTGTCACTCTTTGCTATGGACGTATGGAAAGGAGCCAGCTTCTTCCACCATGATGGAACTTCCCCTGGAATCTGTAAGCCTGAAATAAAACCTTTCCTCCCATATGCTGCATCCGGTAGGGTGTTTGTCCCAGCAATGAGAAGATAACAGCAACACCAGAAGTATCCAAAGCTCACATGGCCAGCCTAGACTGGCATTCCCAGTGCCCAACAATAAGAGAGACCTTGTCTCAAAGAAGGTGGAAGAAAGGACCAACATCCAGAGGTTGTTCTCAGACCTCTACACATAAGCAGTGGCTTGTGAATGCCCAGACACACACACACACACACACACACACACACATATATATATATATATATATATATATATATATATATATATATATATATATACACACACACACAAACTTTTTCTAAATTTTGAGAGAAGATATCAATAAAAGGATACAAGTTTATAGAAAAGAAGAAAACATCAAATAACTATTGCATTGTTGAAATCTAATAACCACTAACTAAGGAAACCCAGCATCAGATTCAAACTGATTAAGTGAACTTAAAAAAAAGAGAGAATTGGAGCCAGAGTACACAGAAAGATAAAACAGCACTGATGTGAAAATCTATGTGTGCTTCCGAATGCACCTGGTATCCAGATGCAAGCTCCTCCAGGAAACAGAGGTGATGAAGATGGAGAAGACCCTGACCAAAGGATTGCTATTTGAGCATCAGACAAGCAGCTATAGTCTGTGATGAAGAATTCTCAGACTCTGAGGATGAAGGGGAAGGAGGCTGTAGAAACGTGCCCGATCATAAAAAAGAGACAGAGAAAGCCAGGATTGAAGAAGTCAAGAAGGAAACAGAGGACCAAAGAATCAGATGTTGAGAAAAAAAGATAAATCCAAAGCCAATTGTAAAAACACAGACAGCAAAGGAGCCAAATCAGAACAACTCAGCAACGCTTGTTTTGAGTCTCCCAATTTTAGGATACCATTCCAAAAGTGAGAAAATAACTAGGATGAAAAAGGGTTTTGTCTGAAGACTTCTGGCTTCATGTTCTACTACTTTGGGGTGAACTGTATTTATTTTCAAAATGGCCTCTTTTCGTTTTTGTTTTTCTTGGCAAGTTTTATTGTGAGTTTTTCTAATTATGAAGAAAAATTTCTTTTGCCCATCATGCCATATGTGATAATACTTTAAATTGGTGCATTATTATGTCAAAAAACCCTCACCTATTAAAGAAGTATTTGGCCTTCCTGAAAAAAAGAAAGAGAGAGAAATTGAGATTACCCAGTATGAGACAAAAAGAAAAAAGAATAAAATAAATAAGTAAATGCACAGAGTTTAAGACATATAATGAATTGAACTAAGGATCCCCCATAAATTCATGTGTTCTGAATGCCAGGTCCCCAGCTAATGGCAGTGAGGGAATTAGATCCTTACTGGAGGAGGTGTGTTGTTGGGGGCGGGCTTATGGGTGTTATAGACAGCTTCCCCTTTCCAGTACTGCTCTTGTCCACCTGATGTTGGCCTGGAGGTGATGTCCAGTCTCTGCTCATGCCATGTTTTCCCCTGCCATAATGGAACTTCCCCTCGAGTCTGTATGCCAATATAAGCCTTCATCCCATTGGCTGCTTTTGGTCAGTGCAAAGCTGACTACAACAAATACCAAAGTTTGCAAAATGGAAGACTTGGAAAACTAGGAGAAAAAAAGGCAGAAATTATATTTGTAGAAATAAGGTCTTCCTAAATTTGATGGATATTCAACTCCATATTCAAGAAGTTTAGCAGGAGGACTTCTGGGAAAGACAAGTAGGCTAGAAACTGCCTTCATGGGAACCAGTGAAAATAAGAAAGAAAAAAAATAGACTATTCCAGAGAGAGATGAAGAACTTAGGAAATTCACAAAAGAAATGAAAGAAGACCTGAAAAGTACAGAGAAAAGGAAGACAAATGCATCTACAAGAAATAAGCCAAACACAGCTTGAACCATGTGACACCCTGAAAGGAAAAGGGGACATAGAAGCCACGTCCGAAAAGAAGCCAGTCAAGAGTCGAGCAGTCCTACCCTGAGCAGCCCACAGCCCTGACAAGCTGCCAACTCAGTTGCAGGTTTTGGTGTGACAGTGATTCCCCGGTGGAGCAGTCAGCAGTGGGCAGCAGTGGGGTGAGGCAGGAGACAAGGAGAGGGAAACTGTAAGGACTTGGAGCAGAGGGCACAGGAGGGAGGAGGCTCTGCTCCCAAGGTCTGCTCGGCTTTTATTGATAGAAGACTTCAGACTTCAAACACCACTGGTAAGTGGAAAACAGAAGACTTAAGACTTCAAACAACTTCAAACTCCACTGAGAGAGGCCACTGAGATAATGCCTTGAATGTTTAATACTCCCTCTCATTCCTAGGTCAGGAACAACACCCCCCATAAGCTTTGTTTACTAAGATAAATTCTTTAATTATTTCTACTTGTGTGCACACACGCACGTGTGTGTGTGTGTGTGTGTGTGTGTGTGTGTGTGCGCGCGCGCGCATGCACCCGCGCTAGGGTCTCTTGCCACTGCAAACAAATGCCAGACATCAGTGCTACTTGCTGGGTCTGTCTTAACATGGATGCTGGGGAACTGAACCTGAGCCAGCAGGCTTATCAAGGACGTGCCTTTAACCACTGAACCATCTCCACAGCTCTAAGAGAAATTCTTTAACTTTTAATCTGGCTACAAATGATACTCTTTAAACAATGCTAGAGAGAAGTTTAGGGATGTAACTTGGGAGTCACCAAATTCTTAAACATAGAAACACATTACAAAGACAATTAAAGCCACCCTGTTTTGAGGGGTCCCACCAGGGAGCTCTGACTCTGGAGAAGCCACACCTCTCTTACCAGCTGTGCTTTCCTCTCTCCCTTTCCTGAAACACCTTTTCATTCTACTTTTTAACTTTAAAAAAAAAAAGTCTTCCACTTGCTTTAGGAATTGGCTCTTCCTGGAATTGTTTCCTGTGTCAAAGAGGAGTTTCACGAAGGTAGAGCTCTCTCAAAAGAAACTCCCCTGGGTGCTGAGGCAGGGAGAAGCAGGAACTGTGAATAGAATTTCCCTTCCGTTCGTCACCGCTGACAGTTCTAATCTAAAGAACTGAACTACCACAGAGGACCTGTGATTAGGGATCATCCAGAAACTATGAAGCTGCCATACTGCTGGTGAGGGAAAGCCCAGGAAGGCAGTTGTGGAGAGCAGGAGGACCAGGCACCAGGAGGCCCTGCTCAGGCGGCAGATAGGGAAAGATAACCCTACCCTTGGAGGCTGGGGCAGGTCTCATCCACTGAGAAGAACCCTGGGGTTCAAGAACTCTGAGCCTGAGGACTCAGGATGGATTGACCTGTGGAGCCACCAATCTGTCATTCAGTGCTGTAGAGCCCAAGAACTCTGGAGTTCCAGGGCTGTGCTTGATACCCACAGCTGTATCCAGCAGGGTGACTAACACTCAAGAGATCTCAAAAGTACAAAACCAGATCCTCTGTCTGACTTGATCTCAGGGATCTGTTTGATTCCTACACTCCCAACAGCCTTGGGAGACACCCCAGCTAAAATATTAGCCACCCTAGGTGAGAGAACCTGCCAAGCCCACAGACAACAAAGCTAACTGTGGCTAGTAGACCCAAAGAAGGGAAGCCACGAAGGTGAAGACAGCTCTGGTGGACATAAGAAACTTGTCCAACACAAGGTCAATACAGTATAAACCACAGGGCAGGCTCAACTGACCCTTCCCCCACGGGAATGTCATTGGCAGTCTAAATTTTCAAAGACCCAGAAGAAAGCTGTTTCAACACCTCTCCTTTCTTTGACCCTTGTGATTCCATTTTTTTCTTTTTATTACAGTTTTAGCTATATTGTTATTTCCGTATACTTTTTAATTAAATATCTTTATTATCCATAATTAGATACATTGTATAAGCAAGTCTTATGATGGTACCCCCATTTCCCTCCTCTCTGTCCCCAATCCACTGGGGACCCTCCTTGGTGGGTGCTCCGGTCATCATTCTAGTTGCTGCACAGAAAGAACCCAAACACAAGCGGCTTGTGGAGGAATGGGTTTATTTGGCTTACAGACTCGAGGGGAGACTCCATTCTGGCAGGGAAAACGATGGCATGAGCAGAGGGCTGGACATCACCTCTACCACAGCACTGCAAACAGCGGCAGGAAAGTGTGCCAAATACTGGAAAAGGGAAGCTGGCTTATAACCCCCATAAGCCCACCCCCAACAACACAGTTTCATTGAGGTTGTAAAACCTAAACTGCCATCAGCTGAGGATCGATCTATCAGAACACATTCAATTGTTTGTGGGGGACACCTGGATCAAACCATGTCAGTGGGCATACTGGATCAGCCCATGGAATAGGGGGTCATGAACTGCTCTAGAGGTAGCTGGTTCCCTCCACTTTGTGTGTTGTTACTGAGGGGATCAATGTCTCTGGATATTCTCCCCCACCCTGGCTCTTACATTCTTTCTGCCCCCTCTTCCACTCAGTTCCCTGAATCATGGTGGGTGAATTTTAAGTCTATTTACTGTTGAGATCTTAAGTGTCTCTGGACTTCTGCTTTGGGTTGTGCTGGATATCATTGGTGTCTGACTCGTTGACCTATCCTGGCTTATCTGACTTGCTGTGGTGACAGGTCTCTTGTTTATCTCAGCACTTTCTCAAGGTTTCATTTGGAGCCTACATGATATTAAATTTTCATGTTTTTATTTATTTCCCTTCATGGATTCATCTAAAATTTTTCATTATTGGCAATACTTTTTAGTTTCATTTTCTTTCTTCTTTCTGTGTTTCCTCCTTTTCCTTCTACACTTAGTATTGTGACTTCACTATATGTTTTTTAAATATTTTGTTTATTTATTTGAGAAAGAGAAAGCCAGAGAGTGAATGGGCATGCCAGGGCCTTCAGCCACTGCAAACCAACTCCAGACATATGTGCCACCTTGTGCATCTGGCTTGACGTGGGTACTGGGGAATCCATCTCAGGTCCTTCTGCTCTGTAGGCAAACATCTTAATAACTAAGCCATTTCTCTCTGGCCCCTCACTATATGTTTAAAAAAAATTTTTACACTTTGATGTTTTTATTTTTCTTCCCACACTTATTAAATTTCGTTATTGAACTTTTCATTATTGGGATTCATATTTTAGTTTTTTCTTTTCTTTATCTTGCTTCTCTTACCTTCCAGAACATTCTTCTTCATTCCTCTACTCTTTTCTTTCTTTTATATAATCTTGCTCCATTGCTCCCCTTCCCGTGCCTCCTTCCTTTGTGTCGTCATTCCCTTCCTGCTTCTACACTGTCTCAGAGAATCCTAACTTCACAGCACAGTCTACAGTAGTTTGGCCATTTTTCCTTTACTAGTCACTGGTAATGTATTTATGGGCTGAAAATGATTTAAATTAATTGAAATTAATTCTGTTTCCATACCTTGTATGATTTGATGTTGTTGCTGTTATAATAATTTGTTTTGTCTTCTCTGAATTGTACTTGGTATTGAGTCTTCAAGAACAGTCTGCTGAGTAAGAAGTCCCCAAATAAAATGGAAAGAGATACCCAAGTTAACACGTGCACAAATGGGAGAAGACACCCAAGTCAACATGGGCCAAATCATGGCACAAGAAACATTAATGAGCAAGGCAACATGACTTCTCCAAAAAAATTAAAACTGAATTACTGAACACAAAGATACTCAAATAGGCATAATGCCAGATGATCTTAAAAGCTTAATGGTAAAATGATAAATGACCTAAAAGAGAACAAAAAACAAGTAGCTGAAGTCATTGCAGGACACGGGAGAAAAGTCAGCAACAAAGAGATAAAAGTCAGCAAAATGGGGCTGGAGAGATGGCTCAGTGGTTAAGGCACTTGCCTCCAGTGCCTAAGACCTTGGGTTCGATTCTCCAGTATCCACATAAGCCAGACCCACAAGGTGGTGACCCTGGTGTGCTCTCTCTCTCTCTCTTTCTCTCTATCTCTGTCTCTCTGCTTGAAAATGAATAAATAAAATATTTTTAAAAAGAAAAGAAATACAAAACATAAAAAAGTCAGCAAAATGGATGAGGAAATAAGCAATATTGGTTAAAAAAAAAGTCAGCAACATGGAAGAAAAAAATTCAGCAAGGAAATTGAGATTTTCAGGGGAGAAACAAATGTAAATGCTGAAAAGGAAAAACTCAATCAAATAAAAAAGCAAAGAGAATAATGAACTCAACCAAAGAAAAATTAGAGATGACGACAAAGCCAAGGAAATACTACATTCAAATATCATTAAGAAAAAAAAATACAATAAGTACAATGTCAAAGAATTCTAGGATGCAACCAAGAGACCATGAAATAAAACTGAGAGACAAAAGCATGGAAAACCTATTCACTGGAACTGAAACAGAAAACTGTCTCAATCTAGAGAAAGAAACAAACATCCAAACACCATTAGCATTTAGAACATCAAATAGAAATAACCAGAGGAAACGGTCTTCATCAGTTATCACAGTCAAGATGTCAAAAATACAAAGTAGGGACTTCTGGGTAAAATGGTAGAGTAAGAGTGCCAACAAAAATAAACCGGGAATGGGGGAGCAATAACACACAATATGCTCCTTTTCAACAAGAGACAAGATCTATAAGTTATGCAAGGTGAGATCCCCAGGGAGAAGAGACCTGTGCTAGTCGGGAAGTACATCTCCTTGCTCACAACAGCCCAGCCCCTACCAACACCAGCAAGAGCCTTGGAGTCTATTGCAAAGGGCTGATCCCACTCATCCAAACTTTGCAAAAGCAGAAGAACCTGAATGAGAGAACTGGGACCAGCCAAGCTCCAAGAGAGCACCTGCAGGAAACATTCCACTACCTCCTCTCCCCTGTGCGCCAGTACTGTGAAGACACAGAATACAGAAGCCAACAGCTCCCACTCACTCCTCAGTACTGAACCAGCTGATCTGAAGCCCTGCTTAACAGAGTCAGCCAAGAAAAGGCAAACTGAGAGAGCAACAGGGAGGGAACCACCTTCACAATTCAGCACAGGTGAAATAGAAATTCACTAAAAAAAAGGTAACTGGGCTGACCTCCACTGATGCATACAACAAAGCTGATTACATGGGTCGGAAATGAAAATGCTAATGACACCTCCCTCACATAAAAGGGAAGGTTGCTAAAGGAAACATCACAGTGAGAACAAGAATCCAAAACCTCCTAGCAAGGCAGAAATACCGACCTTTTAGATTTGATGTATATTTTATATACTTGGTCTTTCAAAATCATTTGTGTGTTGAAGATAATTTTTGTCATTTTTCACATCACATTTTTTATGTTTTATTGCCAACTTTTAAAAAATCTCCACTCTTGCATATATACATTTATGTATATATACACAAATATATTCTTGCAAAAATGATAGTTTTGTTTATGTTTGTATACTGCTCAGTTGGATTTTAGGTTTGTTCTGTGTTTGTCTCCAAATCTACTGTTGTCATCTCTCTACTAGTCTTCCCACCCATGACTCATATCATTTTCTTTCTTTCCAACCTCTCCTCCATATTGTCACCTCATTAGCCCCTCTATTATTACAACCTTCCATAGCCTTAACAATATCTAAAATCTTTGGAACCTAACAGTATCCTAAATTTCCTCTCCCTGACGCTTTTGCCACCTCCATATTTTTCAGAGTTAATGATAGTCCCCATCCTAAGCCACCCTTCTAGTTTTAAATAACCAAAATTCTAGTATATGCCATCCCAGCCTTGCTAATTTATCCACCAATAGTTATTGAAGTCAAAGGACCCTATGTTGATCTGCTCCTGTGACATCTGCATAGGAGGCATATCCACCAGCTTCAGGCACTCCTGTTATTAATATTCTACTCCGGGAATAAAATGGAGGCCACACCAGGTATGTTGAGCTCCTACACTGAGGATATAATTTCTGAACAACATACCTAAGAATAGAGCTAAAAAATAAACAGAAAATCCAAACAATAAAATATCTGATATTCAAAAATCCCACTGCAGTAATATAGAAGAAACACCTGAAAAAAAAACTCAAGGCAAATAACTTCTCCAGAAATGAATCCCACACTAATAGACTCCAGCAACAGTAAATTAGGTGAAATGACAGAGAATTCAAAAGAATTGCTCACAAGTATGTTTGAAGAAATCAAAGAAGAAAACAAACTCTTGAGAAAATCTCCAGAAGACAGAAAATCAGCTAAATGAAGAGATAATAAAAGATATGACTAAGGAAATAGAAATGCTGAAGGAAAAACAATATGATGCACTGGAAATTTAAAAATCAATAACTCAAATTAAAAATGCCATAGAGGGCGGGAGAGATGGCTCAGTGGTTAAGGCACTTGCCTCCAGTGCCTAAGGCCCCCGGTTCAATTCCCCAGGTCCCACATAAGCCAGACCCACAAGGTGGTGGCTCTGGTGCGGTCACTCTCTCCCTCCCTCCCTCCCTCTCTCTCTCTCTCCCTCTCTCTCTATCTATCTCTGCTTGAAAATGAATAAATATTAAAATGAAAAAATATTTTTTAAAAAATGCCATAGAAAGCCTCATCAATAGACTGGATCAAGGGGCGGAGCAAGATGGTGGAAGAGTAACAGCTTCGCCAGGACTCTCTCAGTAAAGGTTTGATTTTCCAGCTGGGATCCAAACCCCAAACCCCAGCCAGACCTGAACCCAAGCCCACCCTCTCCCCAGCTGCTATACCACCAGCACAGACAGGGTTCCCCAGCGGCTCTCTGCTCCACAGAGGAACAGAGAGCAACCCCTCCGCCACCCCAAGCTCCCGCCATTGTCTTCTCCGAGCCTGCGCCGACAGCTGAGCACCTTTCCCTCACGGGCACCCTTCTCTACATACACACTTCTCTCTACGACCCCCCTCCCACATACACAGGCAGACAACATCCTTGGGCAAACTGACCTAGCTAGGTTCCAGGGCCAGACCTCAGGCAGATACCTGGGAACCTCGGCAGAGGCTGGTTCAGACGAGTACCTACCAGGAGGACACAGGTGGTCTCGGCGAGTACCAGGGATCACGCGCCACTGCCAGGTGGCAAGACACTGGGGGACTGGGGCTGTTTCTACTGCAGCATATCAATCGGGGACAGGAGCCTATGACGTGGCTCTAAGACTAAACAGTCACATACAGAGGGATCCAGATGAGTAAAGATATAAGCCTGTCTAGGGACAGAACACCATAACAGGAAAGACCTCTGTTTAAGATCAAACTTGTTGATCATTCCACTGGAAGTAAAGTGGGCTGAATAGCACTTCCCAGGTGCCTGAATCCCACTTGCCTACCTGGACATGGGCAGAAACCAACGAAAAAAACCCAAAGAAATTAAAGAAGGATCTTCGCAACTCAGGGCCCCTAGTCCCATTATGGAACATGAAAGTGACAAGGAAGTGGAGTCAACAAAAATACAATCCCAAAGAGAGAATAATATGACTCCTGACCACAACTGCAATGCAAACATGAAGCAATTAATGGCTGATATGGAAATTATGAGAAAAGACATGAATGAGATGAAGCTTATCAACTCAAACATAGACTCCAGACTGAATATAATGGAGAGAAATATGAATGAATTCAGAAACACATTAAGTGAATTGAAGATAAACCAACTAGGGGAGGAACTAGACAATCAATTGATTAATTTTGATGGGGACTTAAGAAAACTTAAAAATGAATTTCAGGAATCCCTAGCAAAAACAAAAATAGACTAGAAACTGGATCTCACCAAAGAATTGGAGACTATAAACAAAATTATAGCAGAAACCAAAAATGAAATGGAATTGTTAAAAACCTCCCTTGAATCAATCAGCCCCAGAGTTGACAATCTGGAGGACAGACTCTCAGACACTGAGGACAAGATAGAAGGAATTAATAAGGATGTCATAGGATTCAACAAATTCAAGAAAACAAGTGAGCATAATTTAAGGGATCTATGGGATACCATAAAGAGGCCCAATATTAGAATCATGGGGATCCTAGAAGGAGAAGTCCAGGCTAAAGGCATAGTAAATATTTTCAACAGAATTATTAAAGAAAACTTTCCCTATCTAACAAGAGAAAGCCCACTCAACTTTCAAGGGGCCCAGAGGACTCCAAACAGATAGGAAATGAAGAGGAATTCTCCTAGACACATTTTAATTAAGATGCCTAACATAGAAAGCAAAGAGAAAATACTCAAAGGTGCTAGAGAAAAGCAAACCATAACTTAAAAAGGAAAGTCCATCAGACTTACCTCAGACTTCTCAGTAGAAACCATGAAATCCAGAAGGGCTTGGAATAATGCTTTTCAGGGCCTACAGAAATATGGCTTTCAACCTAGACTACTGTAGCCAGCAAAGCTATCCCTCATAATAGATGGAGAAGTGAAAGTGTTCCATGAACTAAACCAGCTCTACGACTATTTGAAAACAAAGCCAAAATTTCAGAAGATCCTACAAGAGATATCCCACACAGAAGAAACAAGAAATCTACCTCAGAAGAGTACCAGAGATCAGGCACGACAATCACAGTCAGTGCGCTAATAACAGCAGCACAGACAACAACCCTCATTAATCCTTCATCATGGCAGGGCTTAAAGCAAACCTCACAGTTATATCACTGAATATAAATGGACTTAACTCCCCTATAAAAAGACAGACTTGCAGGGTGGATCAGAAAAGTGGATCCTTCCATCTGCTGCCTTCAGGAAACGTACTTTACCTCTAAAGACAGCAACCTTCTTAGAGTAAAAGGATGGAAAACAGTTTATCAGGCATGTGGAAGTAAAAAGAAAGCAGGTGTGGCTATATTAATCTCTGACAAAATAGACTTTACACCAAAATCAATTAAAAAGGATAATGATGGTCACTTCTTACTCATCAAAGGAATGATCCAACAGGAAGATACCACCATCATCAACATATACACACAAAATTTGGGTGCAACACAGTTCATAAAGGAAACCCTACTCAAAAATAAAGCAGAAGTAGACTCTAATTCCATCATAGTAGGAGACTTTAATACACCTCTATCAGCTCTAGACAGATCAACCAAACAGAAGATCAGCAGGGACATAACAGAGCTCAATAACACCATTGACCAGTTGGGGAAAACAGATATTTACAGAATGTTCTACCCCAAAGACACAGAATATACATTCTTCTCAGTAGCGCATGGAACTTTTTCTAAAACTGACCACATTTTAGGTCACAAATCTTCCCTAAACAAATTCAGGAAGATTGATGTAGTTCCTTGTATCATATCAGACCATAGTGTAGAAATTAAAGGTAGAAACTAACAATGGAGGGCTGGAGAGATGGCTCAGTGGTTAAGGCACTTGCCTCCAGTGCCTAAGGCCCTGGGTTCAATTCCCCAGGACCCACATAAGCCAGACCCACAAGGTGGTGGCCCTGGTGCGTGCTCTCTCTCTTTCTCTCTGTATTTCTCTGCTTGAAAATGAATAAATAAAATATTAAAAAAAAAACAATGGAACAGGATCCAGAAAATACACAAAGTACTAGCACCTGAATAATTCGTTCCTAAAAAATGATTGGGTCATCCAAGAAATAAAACAGGAAATTCAGAACTTCCTAGTAAAAAATGATGACGATAATACATCTTATACATCTTATAAGATAATCATCTTAGCAGGGTCGGTTCAACATACACAAGTCGATAAATATAATACATCACATTAATCGGCTCAACCACAAAAACCACATGGTATTCTCAATAGATGCGGAGAAGGCCTTTGACAAAATTCAACACCACTTCATGTTCAAAGCTCTGGAAAGAATAGGCATAGATGGCCTATACCTCAATTTAATAAAGATAATTTACAAAACTCCTAAAGCACAAATCATTCTCAATGGGAAACGACTCAAGGAGTTCCCACTCAATTCAGGAACAAGACAGGGGTGTCCACTCTCACTACTGCTCTTTAACATAGTGCTTCAAGTTCTAGCCCAAGCGATAAGACAGGAGAAGGGCATAAAAGGGATACAAATCAGAAAGGATGAAACTAAACTATCCCTCTTTGCAGATGACATGATCTTTTATATATCAGACCCAAAGAATAGTATCAGTAAACTCTTGAAGGTGATTAATGCCTTTAGCAACGTGGCCGGATACAAAATTAACACACAAAAATCAGTAGCTTTTCTATATGCAGAAGACAAGCAAACAGAGAGACTGTCCCATTTTCTATAGCCTCAAAGAAAATTAAATACCTTGGAATATCACTAACCAAGGTTATAAAGGAATATATATAAGTTTATAAAGGAATATATATAAGGAAAATATTGAAACACTCAAGAAGGAAATAGAGGAATATATATAAGGTTATAAAGGAATATATATAAGGTTATAAAGGAATATATATAAGGTTATAAAGGAATATATATAAGGAAAATATTGAAACACTCAAGAAGGAAATAGAGGAGGACGTGAGAAGATGGAAAGATATTGCATGCTCATGGTTAGCGAGAATCAATATAGTAAAAATGGCAATCCTGCCAAAAGCGATTTAGAGATTCAATGCCATGTCGATAAAAATTCCAATCTCTTTCTTCACAGACATAGAAAAAATAATCTCTAAATTTATTTGGACGGGCCAAAGACCTCAGATATCTAAAACTATTCTAAGTAAAAAAAAACTACTCAGGACGTATCACCATCCCTGACTTCAAAACATACTACAACGCCATAGTAACTAAAACAGCATGGTACTGGCATAAAAACAGAAAGACAGATCAATGAAACAGGATTGAAGACCCAGCTTTAATTGGAAGTAACTTCAGTTATTTGGTCTTTGACAAGGGGTCAACAATGTACACTGGGCCAAAGATAGCATCTTCAACAAATGGTGCTGGACGAATTGGATAAACACGTGTAAAAAAAATGAAAATAGACCCACTCCTTTCACCATGCACAAAAATCAACTCCAAATGGATCAGAGACCTTAATATAAATCCAGTAACCCTGAACACCCTGGAAGAAAAAATAGGAGGAACTCTACATGAAATAGGAGTACGGAAAAATTTCTGAGCAAATCTCCAACAGCCCAGGAAATACAACAAACACTTAACCAATGGGACCTGATCAGGCTCAAAAGCTTCTGTACAGACAAACAAACCATACTCAGAGCCAACAGACCCCCTTCAAATTGGGAGATTATTTTCGCCAACTACAACTCAGACAGAGGCCTAATTTCCAGAACCTACAGAGAACTCAAAAAAATTAATAACAAAAACCCAAAATGCCCCCTCACAAAATGGGGCACTGATCTCAACAGAGAATTCATGGAGGAGGAAACACAGATGGCCTTGACTCATCTAAGAAAGTGCTCAGCATCCTTAAGCATCAGGGAAATGCAAATCAAAACCACAATGAGATACCATCTTACCCCTGTCAGAATGGCAATCATAAAGAAAACCAACAACAATCATTGCTAGCGAGGTTGCAGGAAAAAGGAACCCTCATTCACTGCTGGTGGGATTGCAAACTTGTTCAACCGTTATGGAAAGCAGTGTGGAGACTCCTAGACAGAATGGACATAGAACTACCAATGGACCCAGCTATCCCTCTACTAGGCATCTACCCGCAGGATGCCACATCTCAATGCAGAAAATTTTGTACAATTATATTTATGGAAGTTCAATTCATAATAGCCAAGAATTGGAATCAACCCAAATGCCCATCCATGGAGGAATGGACAGCGAAACTGTGGTATATTTACACGATGGAATTCTACTCAACTGAAAGGTAAAATGACATATCGAAATTTAGGAAAAAATGGTCTG